>MTQE01000390.1:4961811-4992182 GCA_014337955.1 Aspidoscelis marmoratus
ATCCTGTGAAGTAGATGGGGCTGTGAGAGCTCAGAAGAGAGCTGTGACTATGGTAGCCCAAGGTCACCCAGCTGCCTTCATGGGAGAGGATGGAATCAAACCTGGTATTCCCAGATAAGAGCCCGGCTCCCTAACCACCTATTTCCCATCAGCTACAGCAGCCCTGCACACTACAGTGCTCCCTGCCTAGAGTAGAATAAGAATCCTTCTAACTTTTGTGCATCCTGGTTGAGGATTCTTGTAGGCAGTCATGCACAGAAGAGGAGATGGAAGACAACCCTGGTCGACTCTACACAGAGGCAACCTGGACCCTACCCAGAAATATCTTCCATGGCTTTCAATCTCTAAGAGGCTTACATGTATACGCCAGACATGATAATAAACATAACTGTAATTGTTTCAAGCAAACTCAAAGTGTCAACTGAAAAGCTCATTCTAGAATATTCTCTCAGGGCAGCCCTAACCCTCCACCTAGCCTTTAGATGATAGCAGCTACTTCAATTCATATCATACACAAGCCTCTCCTGTAGACTAGCTGGCTTCATCAAAAGCTTTCAAAATTCGTGACACCAAATGTTTATTGTTCTTCATGTGTTTGATAGTTCATATGTTTTAACCAATAAAGAAAGAACACAGAACTGCAAAGTCAATACCTTTTAATAAACTGCCTTTTATTACCAAGACATCAAAATCTTTTATCTATGCAGTCAAAATCCTGCTATCTTGCTGAATCTGCATTCTTCAGGAATGACACTGATCTTACTAAGATATCATTATAAACTGCCCTCCATGCCCTCAGCTAGTACTACAGAGATGACAAACCATGGTTTATTTGCATACTAAGAATTTTTTATCACATATTTTATACCTTGGAATTAGATAAATGTTCTTTTAATGTCCTTTCCATATTCCTTTGGCTGAAAACAGTATAGGATTAATTGCATGCCCAAACATTTGTTCATTCATCTGAGTCACTATTTCAGGCTAACATGTTTGGCTGAATCCTGACTCTCAGGGATATCAATGGGAACTGGTAAAGCTATTTCAAGTGTGAAACTGCAGATTTATGAGCAAACAATTCCTTGATGCGTGGGAACCAAGTAAGCTTACAAGGCAAAAATGAAATCTGCTTAATCCATTATTTAAACCCTTACACATCAGAAATCGACTAGAACAATTAACACTGTGCCAGTTTAATTTGTTATGAACTTTTTTAAAAAGTTTGTTTTTCAGATATTTCACATTATTAGCACAGTTACCTTGTGTTTACACTGAACATCACTTTCACAGCACGCCAGCAGATTCCTGTGAAACATTAATGCTCTGTATGGGATCAATCATAGATTTGCTTTATGGAAAATTGAGCCATTACATCCTGCTATACACAGAACCAAAGGTTTAACCAAGGCAGTGATCACACACAGTTAAAAGAAAGCCTGGTAACATGTAACACTAGTGTTCTCCACTAGAAGTGCTAAAATTCAGAACAAGAACTTTTCATCCCACCTCCCATCTTTCAATCAAATGTGTTCTGGATGTGCATTTTCTGGCCTTTAACATGCGTTAGGGGTTGCAGACATGTACACCAGAGAGTATCAGCTCTGAATAATTTCTGAACTGCCTTGAAGGTGCTTATGTTGTTGTTAACTGTGTGTGGACACAGCCTAAGACAAAACCAACGTTCTCAGGCTCTGTGCATGTGGCACTGGTGTCTCCATCCCTTCTTCATTCAGTAACATGCTCTGGAAGCACATTTTCTGCCTTTAATGTGCAATAGGATGGGATAGCACAACTAAAACATCACTAAGGCTGTATCCAGACATGGCTCGCTCATTCTACTAGATTCTAGCATATCCGTACTTTATTCTGAAATAGTCAAATACAGCAGAATAAGCAAGCCATGTTTGGATGCAACCTAAGATACTTTGTTTAGGAGGTGCTTGAAAAACAAAACGAAAAGAACTGCATGAAGGCTGTATTCAAAAAAGATAAACTAAATCTGGCAGATACCTACTTCTGCAACACTGTGTGGTCAAATGCTGGCAGATGTCCTCCAACCACCATCTATTACTGGCAAACAAAGAAGCTGACAGAAGAAAACTATGGAGGAAATCAACCTCCAATTGCTTCACCAGTGCTGTGCCAAGGTGGGTTGGCTGTTTAAAGCGGTAAAGCATGCCACATAGCACCACCACAACTCCAGCTGTGATAGGCGTGGGGAGGGGTTTTCACTTCAGACCTAGTTTACTGGCATTTTTACTGGCCTACCTAAACACAGGTTTAATGTCGGTAGCTTGCATATAATTTAGACCACAAAAAATCTGTCTGTCCGTCTGTCTGCCCATCCATCCATCCGCCCACCTGCCCACCTGCCTGCCTACTGTTTCCTGCATTAGGATTTTCTTGAGGCCCAGATACGTATTCTATTGACCGGAATATTCTTCCTGGAAAAACTGTCTTCTTAAACAAGGGATTGTGACACATAATTACAGGTATAACCTCAAAAAGAGATCTACTTCGTTTGCACGTCACTAAAATTTGGAATGTTTTGAATGTGGTTTATATTCCCAATATGGTGACCCTGTGTTTAGAACTCTTAAAATATTGCAAAGACACAATGAACGTAACAGCATGATTTTCCTTAAATCTCAATTACACTTTAAGCCACTTGAATAGACCTGAAACTATGGCTCCAAAACTAAGGAGATAGTAATCATGGATTATGCAACAGCTCTAGCTAGCCCATAGCCTTGATCTAATGTATTAAGCAACGGGAAGTGATTCGTCAGTCCTTGTAAGATTTAAATTGATGTCCTAATCTCAGTGTTGTGGAGTTCCAGGGCTGAGAACAGCTGTAAAAGCTGCCTTCAGATGCCACCTAAATATATTGCTATGTAGCTGGATTCCAGAATAAAGTCAATCCAAAATAATTGCTTGTTGCCCAGATGGTAGGACAAAAGAATGGGAAAAGGCAAAGGTGCTTAGCAGTAAGGCAGATGATCCCATGATGGCGCAACATATACATTTGGGGGTCTGACAGCTCAGAGTGCACAACTGTCATCCTGCATGATTACACAGCTGTCATTACTCCATATCTTGGGGCTATGCTGGGATTGCCACTGATACGTGTGGCAATCCCAACATTACCCCAGGATGATCCTGCATTTTACACCCTGCCTGGAAGCAGCCTAAGTGATCTGCTGGTCTTTAGAGCAGCATTTTTAGTGAGTGCAAATATTTATACTCTAGGCAATTCTCTTATTTCATTGCTTTAACAGGGATATATATTTAAAAAAAACAAAAACAAACAAAGATACAAATAAACCAGAGATACTAATGCATAGCTTTCTGAAGTATTTGGTATAAGCTTTTGAATATATTTGTTGAAAAAGTAAAATTCCAAAATAATTTCATTCTGGGCTTCCAAGTGCTTCAGGCACCAAAACTATCACCTTGCTCTATTGATCGAATCACTTCACATATTAAATGCATGGTCAATATGTCTGAACTAGTACACTCAACAAAAATGCAACATAAAAATGCCAAGATCCTTATAAACAGATGGAGTTCTGCTGTAAAGATTATGAGCCTTGATGGAGGAGACAGAGATGTGTGTATCTGCTCAGATAAATAAAGCATAATTGAACCTTTAACCATGTATGTTTCTTAGTTTAGAAAGATCTATTCCAGTCTCTTTTTTATGCTTCTCACAACCACAGATCTAAGTTGCCTTGTCCAAGAAAAGATAATGGCTTTAACAACTCCTTAAGGCCTTCATATAACCTGTATTGTAACAATGCACCCAAAGGAGGACAGTAAAACTGGCTAAGCACCCATATAGTAAGAAAACCTCTCACAATTTTTAACTGACCCAAACCACCATCATCAGTAAATCTCTAAGCAGAAGTTCGCAGCTTTCTTGAAAACAAGAGTGACATATGAAAACATTAACAATTCAAAATGTCAGCCCTGCAGAAAGGTAAATCTAGATAGCTCTGAGTTGCATTTAGTTTATCCTGTAGAACAAACGGTATGATAAAATGCAGCATGTCAGTAATAATATTTGCTGCATTGCACATTGTTTATAAGTTGGCTTAAAATAGACACTACTTGCTTATAGTAGCTAATGCAATCTCTTTCCAGTTACCCATTTCTTTTAGACTATCTGGAAAGCTGTTCTGTACCAATGCAAGGTCCTTGTTGTTACCTTGTAAATGTTAAACATTTGCCTGTTCTTTCATTTCATAATGGCTTTTGTACTGATGCATATTTGCAGTTTTCTACCAGTCCTTTCAACATATTCCATTTCTATAAACAATCCATTTCTGTCAACAATTTGAATTTGGGGCAGAGAAAAAAAGTTAACCACATCTTACCATTGCTGTCTGTAATGGTTACCCGGGCTTTAGTGCTGTCATTTCCAAACTTGTTGCTGGCTTTACACGTATATTCTCCAGCGTCAGCCAAAGAAGCTCTATAAATGCGAAGCTCTGAGGATGTTCTAGGTGAAAGAAAGTTGAACAAATGTTATGTGATTCATAGATTAAAGTCCATTTTTTCTCTTTTATCCAGCATGGAGTCAGGGTACATTAAGTATCCGAATACTTCCCCTTTTAAGAAACTGTGTTGGTAGTTGATTTGAAGAGAGAATGGCAGTATCCTCATTAAGAATGGAATATAACTATTCCATCACTAAAATCTTACTGGCATTTTTTGCTAGGCTCTTATTCTGAGTTTGCTCACTGGTCTGAGTAGCTAGACTTGCTGCCATTAACATGCAGACACTGACAAACACCAGGAATTATTGTGAACATGATGTTTAATATTCAAAAGATCACCAACACAAGCTCTGTTCTCCACTAATGAAAGGGCGTGATTCATTCAAAATCTTGTGATGCATTCCACACTGTAATGAACAGGAGAGGCTCATGAGTCTGAGAGGTAAGACTCTGAATTTTTTGAAAGGGAAGTTGTGTTTCCCTTTCAAACAACCAGCATTATCACCATCATTTATAAATGGTCTCTTTTTTTTAATCATTCTCAAACTCCACTCAAGTTTTTAGTTTCCTGCTGACCTCTGATCTCTTCAGATTTGGCTTAGAAACCACTTTTCTTATCCTGTTCAACTGATTTAAGTAATTTTGTCTCTTTAAAATGTGTTAAGTGAGTAAGGAGATAGCTCCTGCCAGTCAGTAGGGCTGTGTTCACACCTAAGTTTTAATCCAGTTCCAGTCTACTTTCAAAGTGAGAGAACACAGCAGCAAAGTGACTAGTCATTTTCTTTCCACTTTGGCCATGGTCACACAGAAATTTTGGGCCGACCTGGTTTTTAATGTTGTAACCTGCCCTGAGACCTTTGGGTATAGAGCGGGATAAAAATTCAAACAAACAAACAAACAAACAAATAAATAAATAAAAATTCTACCCAGCAATTATCTTGCACAGTATTCCTGTTCACAGAGAAAAAAGCATTTTAAAAATTACTATTACCTCCTACAGTCGGAAGAGCTGAGAAATATATTTAAGTCATGGTTTTATGATCCTCTACGTGCAGGGTACTACTTCACATGTTTGCAGAAGAAATATAACACTGGATCAAGCACATTAGGTATGGCCCATTTTGGTGGGCCTTGCCAAAGCTACACCAAACCCATGTTAGGGGGTGCTTGCTTGCCTGCCTTCTGGGAGCACTTTAGCAGCTCTCCATCCCTTTCACGTACGCCTCAATTGTGCTTACTAGGACTTTGGAAAACAGAGGAATTCAGCAAAAGGAATTCAGAAAAGCAGTGGACTGCAGAGGCAGGGGCTTGGTATGTGGGTTCCATGCCTTCTATGAAAGACAGGGAGGTGTCAGGTGGTAAATGTGACCTGGCAGGTCTTTGGAAGTAAGAGAAGGTAGTTAGGAACACTTGGGGTTAATAGTGGATCAGAGAAGGAAATTTGACTGCTGCTTTTAGTCTCAGTTAGAGAGGGGGGCATGTCACTGTGGGACCTCTGCTGGCGTCCAGAGCATGAGTGCATACTAGTTCTCTATCTGATGCATCTCACTGGTCTGACCATGTGCACACACTCCAAGCAGTGGCTGCCAAGTCAACATGGATCCTCCTCCGAACTTCTCCAATTCTCTGAGAACTAGTTTGGTCTTGTGGTTAGGGAGCCAGACTCTTTATCCGGGAATACTGGGTTTGATTCCGCCCTCCTCCATAAAGCCACCTCTGTGCCCTTGGGCTAGTCATAGCTCTCTTCTGAGGTCTCACAGCCCCACCCACCTCACAGGATGTCCATTGTGAGGAGAAGAATAGAAGGTTTTGCCAGCAGCTTTGAGTCTCCTTAAGTGGGTGAGAAAAATGAGGTAGAAAAGCCTCCTCCCCTCCCCCTTCTTCTTCAAGGATCTCTACGTATGTCTATACATGTAGAATTAACTTGACAGTCATGTCATCGTCTCTAGGCTAGATGACTTAGCAGACAGAAAGAGAAGCCATGGAGGTATCTGAAGGTGCTTGGTGCCCAGTTTCAAAACCGATTAGCACCTCATGGAAGTGCATTAAGAGAATGTGTCGAGAATGCCTCAAAATGAATTAAGATGAAGGTTTAACAAGCAGATTTTCTAAACATTGACAAATTCTAAATAAAAAGGTTTTCAAAAGTGAAGTCCTAAAACCTCAGATTCTTTCACAAGGGAGGTGCAAATTCCATGAATTTTTCAACTTTTGCATAGACTTTCTAGTTTTGGGTGTTTCCACGCAGGCCCTTTAACACCCATTAAGCACGGATTGGGACATGCGCATCCGCATTTATGTGCCTTTTTAGCACACTTCCGGCTATGCGTGTCTGCATTGCACGTCCCTCTTTAATGCGGATTTCAGCGGCAAAACTGGTTTGACGCCACCGCATCCGCATTAGAAGGGGCTATTAAGCACACTTCTGGTAGGTGCGTCTGCACCTACCCGTCCTTAATGGGTGTTAATTACACACCACATCTCAAGTGGTTTTGCGCCATGAAAACGCATCCATTTAGGATGCGTCCGCATGGCGCAAGTGTAACTAAAGAGGGCCCTTCCCCTGCCCGCGATGATTGTCTCGCTGGAGTCAAGCATGGTGAGCACGGATCGCCGCTTCTGGGGCCTGGGTGAGCTTCCCAAAAGCCCGCCCTAGCCCACCCTGCTGGGACCGTGGTGAAACCCCGCCTTACCTCTCCGTGGTCATCTTCGTTGTGAGGGTCTTCGCCCAGGATGCAGTGCGCCTGTGTCCTGCGTGTCTCCTGGGTGGCTGGGGCTGCCAGTAGCAGCCCTTGCCCTCAGGAGGCGTTCTGAGCAGGCACGCTGCCCTTAGTAGATGGCCAATCATGGTGGGCCAAGGGAGGGCCCTGGGTGGGCACACTTGCGCCGTGCGAACGCATCCTAAGTGGATGCGTTTTCATGGCGCAAGACCACATAAGATGCAGTGTGCCAAAAACACCCATTAAGCACACTTTAAGTGTGCTACTTAGACCCCGCAAATGTGGACGCCCCACCCAAAACTGCTTTCAAAGCGGTGTTGCTGTGCAGACACACCTCACGGGAAGTGTGCCACATAGCAATGCGTGCGCGGATTAGCCGCGGCAAAAGTGTGCTCAGGCCTTTCATCAGAAACTATTGTTTACCTTAAGAGAAAGCTGCTGTATCTGACTCCCGGACTGCTTGAAAACCCTAGACTTTGGAACGGACCTGTTGACCATCCTTCTGGCTGTCCTGACTTTGGACTGGACTGTTTGTATTACTCTCGTTAACCCTGGACTTGGACTGTTTCTGGACTTCTTCTTTTCGGACGTTGTTTGGGCTGTACCTTCGCTGAGCATTCTCTTGTCAGCTCTGTGCTTGTGAGTGAGCTGGCAGCTTTCCCGGACACTAGCTTATATACCAAAAATAATCTTATAGAAGTAGCAAACTGACTCCATGTAAATAAGCATCTTATGTGTAACTAACTGTTTAAATCACCCTGCAGCGGCATAAGTGGTGTCAGCCTACATCACTCCTACAAGTCAAGCTGATAACGTGTGGCCACTCAATGAGCTTCACAGCTGAAGGAGGATCTGAATTTGAGTTCTTCTGGCCCAAGACCAGCACTTCACTGTGCCACGCGGGAGTGTTAAGGACATCTGACTGATAAAGAAGTATGAATGCAGCACATTCCATAATTCTTGTGAATATTCATCTGGGGTTCAGATAGCTAATTAATTACTGAATATGGATAAAGCAAAGCAAATACTATAACCCACTTAATTTAACTCTCTCAACATGACAAGGACTTGTAAAGCCTTTTGAAAAGATCTGCTGCACCTGGATTTCCAGATTTCTCAGGAAGTATTTTTGTTGTGTAGGCTTAGGGTGTTTTTCCACCGCGCTCCTTTAATCCGGATCTAAGAAGATCCAGATTTAAGGAACGGGTACATTCCTTAATCCAGATCTAGTAGATCCGAATTAAGGGAAGTACCCAATGTGTTTCCATGGGTGGCCTAGCACCCGATAGCAATAGGACCACCCCATGAGGGGTCTGCCTGTCACCCCAGGTGTTTGGGGGGACAGGGGGTGCAATCTCCGAAGCGGCTTCAAAGTCACTTCGAAGTCTGTGCAAAACAGCTCCATTGATGTCTGTGCTGATCTTCAGAGTGAACTTTGGAGTCACTTCAAAGTTCACTCTGAAGATCAGCACAGACTTCAAAGACACTCCGGAGCTATTTTGCACAGACTTCAAAGTGACTTCAAAATGACTTCAAAGCTTAGGTTTTGGGGCTCCCCCCCATGGGTGCGCCCTCCCCTTAGCCTCCTCTAGACCCCATTGCCACACAAGTGTGGAAACAGCCTCTCTTTAATCTGGATTTCCTGGCTGAAGACCCCACTGTAGACCCCATTAATGGGGCCTACAGAAAATCTGGATTAAAGGCTGAGATGTGATCCATATTTCCCCAGCGGCGGTGGAAACAAATGTGTCCCAAATGGGTGCCGTGGTGGAAATGGGGTCATCCAGCTCACCCCCAAATGGGTTCCTAAAGGGTGCAAAAATGGGTACTTTCTGACAGTGGAAAAACACCCTCAGTTCATTTTTTTATGAACTGCAGTTTGACACAATCATATTGCTAAGGTCTGAAGTAAACTGAGGATTAAACTGTTCATAACCAAGTATCCATCACTGTCAACAGATATAGTCAGGGCAGCCATGAAGCCCCTGAGTAAATAAGACTGAACCAGTTTGGGTAGTGGGACATTCCCGGAGTACCTATAGCAGAGCAAGCAAAGGACAATTAAAAAAGGAAATGAGAGTGGGGGAGAAGCATCTAAAACCTTGCATATGTAAGTTGCTGCAGTCCCTTTACTGGCGTGCTGGCACTTTGGGTCTGTCAGCTAGAATAACTGTCTGCATCAAAGGATTAAAAGGATGCTGAAGTGACTATGGAAAGTATTCCAGCACTCGCGTGCCATGCTGCCTTAGTGATTTGATTTCTAATGCCACCAACCAAGAGAAGCAGCAGTAACAGGCTTTGGGGAATTCTACCCAGATGGGAGGAGGAGGAGAGCAAGGAAATCACCACTTTTCAGTTATTGCAGTATTTGAAAAGCTCACATGTGATTTTTATATCTAGAAGTAAAAAAGCTTAGTAGTATTATATATCTCTGGTTTATGTATTTTACAGATTTTTTTGATGTTTTTCTTTAAAAATATATTTTGTCTTACATATATAATATCATCTATTAAATTTTGTTAAATCTAAGATTGTAATAAACTGGCTGATAGCTCAGAAGTATGATTTTATGTCCAATCATTCAGTGATTTGCAAGTGATAATATTGATACTTTAAGTGCAAAACAAAAGACTTTAGTGCTTTAAGGTGGGTAGGACTGCTGTTTCTGGATTATTATTATTATTATTATTGCTTCTTTCTCCACAAGAAAACAAAGAAGCAGCTTGATTTCAGAAGCAAAAAAGTGTCCAAGAGAAAGAAAAATGATGACAAAGTATATTTTTATATCATTTATACTATTATAGTTAAAATAATATAGACAAATATACAAACACTAAAACACAAATTGGGGTTTCTGTCAATGGTTACACAATCATAAGAGAACACATTGTTTCACAAAGAATAACAGCAATTTTGAGGTGAATTCTGTCAGGCTGGGAGGAGTTTGGATGATGGGAAAGTCATTTCTATCTTCTTTTCATGAAGCTACATCAGAACAATATATTTGCTGTGCAGCAGTTAGATTGTAAATTAGTTTAAAATGGCAGAAAGATGGTAGATCACCTTGCTTTAAAGCTATTTCCATCTCCGAGGCAAAGGTTACCAGACAGTAAAAATAAACTCCTGTTGCTCCTTATAGGAGCAGAACATAAAATATCTTATTGGAGATTATTTTACATTTCCTAGTTAGGCCCTAGTCCAGGCAACCTGAGAGGAAATGGGGGAAAGCTTTCTATGAATCACATAATAACTGAATGGGAGCTTGTATAAAATTTTAGATGCAAGGGCAGCTTTTTCAGGAATTGAATATACTACTTCCTAAAAGATACCAGGAACCAATCCATTTATTGCTGAAATCAAAATGCCTAAATTTACCCAGTTAGTCTTCTGTAGCTGTCTTCACGAACAAACAAACAAAATGCCATGAAACTGGACAAGACAGCTGAATAAGGACTGACTGATCACTCACAAGTTCTCTATAGTAATACTAGTCCTCTTCCTTTCCCAAATTTGCATTTGAGATTCCCCACCCCCCAACTTACCTATTCAACACAGATTCCTCTTGCTTTTCTATAATGCCCACTATGGGATGCTATGGAAGTCCATACTGAGAAAGAAGTTGTGTACTCAGTGCCATAAAGGCACCTTCAGAGCTCTTTATTCTGCACTCCTGAATAGAAGCTTTCTCAAAGTGTGGTCAGAGAGATCTTTAAGAAAAACTTTTTGACAGTGGAAAAACGCCCCTGGATGTATGTCATGCTGCTAAAAAATAAATGATAGCCAAATTCTCTTTAAAAAGAATGAAAAGTTGCTGGTATGTCATCACTGAATTTCTCAATCACTATAAATCTGATAAGATTCCTGGGAACAACATTCTCTAGAATATTAAAAAAAATGACTTACGGTAGCTTTTGTTTTATACACACCCATTTACAATTCTTAGCATCAGACTGTACCCCCTGACATCCAAATATAGATATGAGCAAACAGTATTGCTTTTTCCTAAAAGGGCCACTCAGGTAGCAACTAGGGATTTGATTTGAATAGAAGTGAATATCCAAAGATTCAAATCTATTTGAATGTTTAAAATTCTAATGTATTCACATTCGGTTTGAATCGATTACATTTGAATCTGTTGATACGAATTTTCAATTCGTATTTGAAGATACAAATGTCGACGACATTCAAATGTGTCTGTATGCAACCATATGCACCCCGTTTCTATCCTATATGAATCCCGTTTTCACCCTGTAAATATTGGTACACATGCATACGGACACAAATAAGATGCCTATGGATATGTATGTAAGGCATACACATCCATACACATACGAAAGTCCGAATAATTAATACGAATGATTCAAAAGATTCAAAATTTGTTCTAATCTTAAATTTGAATTTAGAGACATTTGATCTGAATTCGACAGTCTGAATTCAATTGAATTTGAGCAAATTTCGAATGTTTCAAATATTCGTCCACATCCCTTGTAGCAGACTTTTTTTCTACTCTGTTTGGGATGTGTTCTCACAAATATACAAAAGTGTAAAAAAGGCAGCCCTTTCCAGAAACACACACACTCCATTATGGTGATTCTTGAATTCAGCATTAGAAGAAGAGGACTGAAGACCCCATATCCCCCGTGGATCTGAGGAATTTGAGAGAGTAGAAAACAATTCACAAGTATTTTTGATGCTTAGAAATAAGTCTTCTACAAGTATATTAAAATGATCCTACAAAACAGTACTGGTGGTAGGCAGGCAGCTGAGCATGATATAACACATTTCATTCTCAACATGGATTTCAAAGGACACAGATTTGCCAGAGTTCTAGAGGAAGCTCTTTTAAGACAGAAGCCTCCTCTGCCAAACTTTCCTGATATAGTGCAGAAGATTGCCCGGCATTCTTTTTTCCTCCAACCAATCAGTCTTAGTTTGTGGTTTTGCTCTTGTTGAATTTTCCCAATTCATCCATCATTATGCTTAATCCAATGACAGATGAGAACAATGAGAAGAGAGAACATATCTTTTCAGTGTTCTGACATTTAATTGTTAGAAGCAAAAACTGTTTAGTGCAACCCCAAAAGGTTAAGAGCTTTCTTTGATTCTGGCTGCTGTTTGGGACTGAGTTCTGCAGCCAAGACAAAAAGCACAGAAGGCTTCCCAGATGTTAGCTGCTCAAAATGAAGGCTCACAGATCCCTGGTTTCTTTTCTCTTTTACAAAGAATACATGCCAAGTGCAATGGCAAACATGACACATATTTTGATATTTGATCCATTAGCAAATCTCACTGAAACTGAGCTTAACTTTAAAACAAATGACTTTGTGATGTAAAACCTAAATACAGTGTCACAAGATTAAATGCTAAGCTATGTTCCTCCCCTTTCTATTCCAAACCTACATTTGTTTATGCAAAAGAATGTCACGTAGTGTAGCGGATTTGGACTGGAGTCAGATCACTTGTCAATCTCAGAGAATAGCTGGACAGTCATTCAGACAAATATTTCTTCCCTCACTGGAAGGTTCAGCAGCTTTATTTCAGAACCTCTCTTTAAACAGCAGACTAAAGACAAAAACTTGTACAACACAGAGCTACTTACGTAGCCCACAAACTGCAAGTCATCATCATGAGGTTCTAGGATGATGTCATCTAATTACTGCAACAGCACGAGACTGAATCACAAGACTATGAGTCAGGAGTTGTTGACTCATTGTGACTCTTCAGTTCCTGATAACAATATTCTAATCATTCTAAACTGTTTGACAAAGAAATCTTTACTAGCATCACTTTCCACCATCTAAAACAGTCAGTCTCTAGAAGAGATTCTGGGCCTGAATGCACTTACTAGCCTAGTATGGTAGACCAAGACCAGGAATGGCAGCAGATGGCCAGACCAGGCAAGATTGCCATGGCAACATCTGCTGCAACATCTGGCATGTGCCTGGATGTTGTCATGGCAATCTGGATGCTTCACATGACTGTGCAGCTGCAGTTGTGCTGCCACACTCAAAAAAGTGTGCAGACACTGCTGTCCAGGAAAAGGGTAGCCTATAGACTGCTCCAGAGACAGATTAGTCAACTCTGGGGCAGAGGAGTGGTAGTGGCGGTGATGGTGGTGATGTGCAGACAATCTTTTCCAGTAAGTGGACCTCTACTCACAAGCAGGTTCATACAAACAGACTCTCAGCTTCTACCAGTTATGGAAGACGGTAACTCAGAAAAAATACCATCTTTATGGGCTACTTTTCAAATGAGGCCTTTGAGAGAATATATTTCACATGACATTTTTATATTTTAAAAATTACACAGGAAGAAATGATACGCTTAACTCTGAAAAACCCTGAAATCTTGAAACCAAGATTCCAGACAGTTTAAGCTACTCTTATGTCTTGTAAACCTGCACTAGCTAAACATGCAACATGACTCTCCTCCTTGGTATCACAGAAAGCAAAAATCAAAGTTGACTGCATTATACTTATTTCTTAAATTTATTTTCAGAGAAGACCACAGTGATATGTTAGAATAGCCAATGCAGTGTGGACATGACTTTTACTATCCGGGCACTGATCATGCCTGATACAAGGGCTGCACCCAGACTTTTTTATACTGCGCAGTGGAATGCACAGTCATGGTCGAGGTGTCACTCATGACAATCAATGTATTGTCGCGGCGTCACATTATCCTGTTGGGACTGCACTCCAACCTTGATGCTGATTTAATGACATTCGCTGCGTAGTATAAACGAAACCCAAAGTTTCCCTTCAGTCCAGGCAGAACGGCGGGAACAGAACAATGAGAGCAGGAAGGGCAGCTCAAATGTGATCGGCAGCCTCGACCTGCATGATGGTGTGTGCTGACTCAGCTCTTGCAGCTTCCAATGGGGAAGCTACAGAGCTGTTTTTTGAGCTGGGATGGCCAGTCATCACTGCACAGTTTGCTGTGCTTTACTTTTAACTGCGGATTTATTCTGCTAGTCTGGAGGCAGCCTACTTCTGTTCCAGCATCTGGAGCCCATAAAAATAATCTGTAAGGTAGATCACAGCGACCACACTTGGTGATCACTTCCCCATATTCAAAGCCTACTGTTATGACATGGTGACAGATTAATTGTTAATGGTTAAAACCATGGTATTAGCTTCATGCATGGCGGTAATAATGTAACTACCTCTAGGTCTAAGGTAGTTGCTGGGGGAAGGATGAGCACATTAAACCTGTTTCTTTCAAAACATAGCGCCTGGCATAAACATATATAATTTTTAAAGGACCAAAACCACAAAATCATGGAAAGCTTTTCAACTAATTACCAAACAGTAGTTACATTCCCCGTGCCTCAGACATTGCAGTTGAAAAATCTTCTTGCCTCAGTTTAAATATTTTGATTCATCTAACAGCAGCCATTGGCTGAGATCCAATATACTGTTTATGCCAATATGCCTATTGTATAAGGTGTTTTACAATGAAGCAAGGCATAACAGTTGCAGCAAAAACTATCCAGTGAAAATAATAAGATGATACCCTTTTTCCATTAATTACTTCTTTCTACACATCACAACACACTTTTTGGTACAATGAGATAATTAATATAGTTGATGCCTTTGTTCTGGGGATAATTCATTTTCCCTTTCACGGCTCAGCCTTTTAAATGTATCACTTTATACTTACTTTTGCTTTTTGGGACTCTTGATCTTGATATTTTCTGGTCTGGCTTTTTTTGTTATTTCTATTCCATTCTTTAACCATCTGAACTTGAGAGAAGGGTGCTCAGAAATGGCTTCACATCTGAGAATTAGAGTTTGGCCCACAGCAGACTCTTGGCTTTTCATTTCCTTCAATTTAGGAGGCACAGCTATGAAGAAGAAAAAGAAAGAAAAAAGAGGAAAATGTATAAGTGATGAGGAAGACCTTATTTTGTCTTTGTTTCAAAGGCAAAAATTGGCTTTTATCTGGATAAAATAGTGTGTTTTCAGATCATTCAGTCTCTACATCAAAACTATCAAGTTTTGTTACAGTACAAAATGTATACAGAAGGACTAGGCTAAAAGTAATTTCTGCAGCCATGGGGAATCATAAAATATTTATCAAGAATATCGCCAGTTAGGTACTCAAATCAAATTAAATTTATTCAGTCCCTGATTAGAACAGATTGTTATTTGCAATAGTACAGGAATAATACAATATCAGTTAGCAGCAGCCAGTCCAAATGGCTTTAAGAAAGGACAAAATAAATCCATGGAGGACAGGTGCATAAATGGCTACTAGAATGGATGGCTAGGTTCTGCTTCCAGAGTTAATGTTTCAGGCTGGGGGGGGGCAGGAACTGGGGCGCTTCTAAGGCCATCTCCTGGGACTCGAGAGCAGGAGAAGGTTTGTCCTTGTCTCTGCTTGAGATGCCCATGAGCATTTGGTGGGACACTGTGTGCGACAGGATGCTGGACTAGATGGGCTGTGGCCTGATCCAGCAAGGCTTCTCTTATGTTCCTATGTTCTTATGAATGCAGAAACAGGCAGGATGTCCCTTAAGGCGCTTTGCAGGGAATTGAGAGCAAGAGAAAGTTTTGCCTGTGTCTCTAGCTTGAGCTGGCAAGAAGCAATTGGTGGCCCACTGTGTGAGATGAGATGCTGGACTAGATAGACTGAGGCTCCTCTTTTGTTCAGTTGGTCAGTGCTAGAACTACTGTTTTGAAAGCAGAGGATTACAGAATCCTCTATTTAGAAAAAGGTAATGGCAAACTATTTCTATATCTGCCAAAATACTACTAATAATAAATCACGTGGGCATGTCCATACAGTCATCAGGACTCTGATTCAACAGTATTCAACAGCAACAGCACTTCCCAAAAGATGCTTTATTTCCCTGCATAGCCATGACTGCAATACTGTACTGCCAACCGCTGCATTTAGATGTACTGGGATGGATTATTCTTGTTGCTCTCATACAGTTACTGTGACTTTGCAGAAAAGGCTTAGATGGAAAGTTCATCTTTCCCTTTAACCAGAAAGTAAATGTTTTAGGTCCCCAGAAACCATATACATTTATTAATTGTTGAATTTAATACTAAACTACAAAAACTATTTCCCTTTTTATAATTGCTTTTATAATAAATCATTTCACAAGCCTTTTAAAGACAGCGATAAAATCTCTAAAGAAGATGATAATTGACCACTCTAGTATGATAAACCAGCTTTCAGAGGCACCTGGGTACATGTAAAGTACATTATTTCTACTAGTGGTCCTACCAGGAGATGTAAAAACTGACAATGTAGCTGTATTTTATTATATACTCATGGATATAATATTGTGTTAATCTGGGAAAGAACATGGACACCAGCTACAGTAAGGACCATATTTGCAAATCATGCTCTGCAAAGGTTTTTTTCTGCACTGTAGGACAGAAAATCCAGATCCATAGGTCCAGATTCACCTGGATTTATCGATCCGGATCCTGAGGAGGTAAGGGCTGGATCTGCGTTGTCTGCACAGATGGCACCAATCTGGATCTACCACCTTGTGGCGTGAAGTTCACAATCACATCCCTCCCACCCCCTTTGACAGCTAGGAATGAGAATTCCTAGCAGTGGAAGTGTGTGTGTGTGTTTGGGTTGGGGGGGGGGGATTTTTGGTGCCACACCAGAAACCACTTCCAGGAAATCCATATCAAGGAGGCGTGCCTCAGTGATCCAGATTAAGGCTCTCAAGTCATTAATGGTGTCTAGAGTAGATGTGGATCAAGGGCCTTTTGATCCGGTTATAGATCTGGCCTGTGCAGGCAGATCTGGCCTATGGGACGGGACAGAGCAGGTTGGGGCACAATCCACATCAACATGTGGCTGCAGAGGTTTTGCCACGTGACTTCATGACTATAAACCTTGATTCTTGATCCTAAGAGTTCAGACATAATGCTGAGCTCGTCTCTGGTGGTTTGTTTATCACATATGGATATATATATACATGTGTGTGTGTGTCGAGGGCACAGTATGGATTACAAAGTCAAAGTTCCATGCAAGCTATTACATGTGAATACAGAGATATATGTGAAGAAAACAAAATAATAACAAACCAAAGAAAGAAAGAAAGAAAGAAAACTTCCACTGAAGGAAATTATACTAATTTGATCCCATTTGCAGCAGAAAAGAAAAATACTGTAATTGGGATGCATAAAGGTAATCTTTATTGATTGCAGTCTTCTATTAAGCACACAGATGCTGCTAAATTTAAGGGTGCCTGTGCTCTGAAAATGCATTGACAGCACTCTCAGCTGTGCCTCTTCAGCTTCTCAGCATCACAGGTACAACAGCGAGCACATTCCCAACTGTTTAAAGACCTTTTAATAAGCTAAAGCACACATAGTTCAATTTTTGGACATGCAGCCTAGACAGAAAAAGAGAGACTGTCAAGATATGTACGGCTGGGAGTGTGAATACAGGCAAAACTTTTTTTTAAAAAAAAAAGCATGGAAACAATGGGGAAATGAAGACCATTTCATTTATTTCTGAATGTTTATATGGAATCCAGTATATTGTGTAAGCCTTCTAAGACTTGCATGAAACTGTAACCAATGCTGTAGATCCACATCTATCTCGAAAGATGTCTAATCAGGGCAGATTCTTGGTGTTGGTGGGCACGAACAATTATACTGGTAGTGATGTCACCTGTCTCCAGTGTCCTTACTTTGCCATCTTTTATCTCTGAGAAAGGTAGAGCTTTCATCCACTGAAATGGTGCTTTCCATTGGTCACACCCTTCCCTGCATTGCCATCAGTGCAAGGCAGTGGCTAAACTCGCTACTTTTACATATAAGAACCGTAGGTCAGGTGTGAAGGTTTCAACTGCTACTTTTCTGCTGAAACCACATCTTGAAGCACAAACCCATTCCTTGGATGCTTTTCCACTTAGCACTAGAGTAGCCATTAAGGACCCATTAAGGACCCTTAATGGGTCATTTAGTGCTAAGTGGAAAAACACCCCTTGATAACTCTCCCGTGCTCCCATAAGGAGGTGGTAATCATGCTGCTCATGTTAGGTGAGGGCATCTTTTACACCACACAAGCAGACTGGGGGACAGAGTCTCTGTTGAGTCTCTTAAAGAGTGAGCATGACTGGTGGGCAGTGTTTGAAGATGGATTTGGTGAGCCCTGAATCACCCTTTGTTCCTCTAATGACTAGTCCAGATGCCAGATTAAATCTTGGAGGCTTGGGTTTGCTCATATCCCCTCAGTGACTTGTTCTTTCCAACTCCAAATCTGACTGGTTGTGGAGGAGGAAAAGTGGTGTCAAACTCTCACCCTCGGAAGCACTTCTGGTTCATGTCACCTTCTTGCTCCACTGCTTGCATAAAGGTTCACTGGATTGTTTCGATAACACATTAGAAGAAGAGTTGGTCTTTATACCATGCTTTTCTCATCCTTAATGAGACTCGAAGCAGCTGACAAACCTTCTGTTCTTCTGTGAGAGCTTAAAAAGAGAGCTGTGTCTAGCCCAAGGTCATCCAGCTGACTTCGTGTAGGAGTGCAGAATCAAACCGGGAGACCTCCAGGTAAGAATCTGACACTCTAACCACAAGAACAAATTCACTAACAAAATTGTGATCTTAAAATAAAACCTGTGCCTTGTGTCCTCACTGTGGTTAGGGACAAACGAAAGCCTCACATGGAGCTACATTCCCAGAGAGTAAAGATGCCGTTTTCTGCCCACTCCCCTCATTTCACTAGCATTACCACATAAAGGAGCCAGAGACAGCTTCTTTTAAAATGGCAGGCTCAAAAATGCTTGAGATGTTGTCAAAAAAAGGCAATCCACAATATTTATGCTATTTTTGTAGACTGATAGCACCACTGCTGCACAAATACTGTGCATTTATTACATGTAGTGCCACTGGACCAAAAGCAAGAGAAAGTGGAAAAGGGAGAGAGAAAGGGAAAGAAGGGAGAGAGAGTCAACAAGGAGAGAGGGAAAAGAACCTTTAGAAGAGCTTTCAAGAGCAGTTCCTCAGCATATCTAGGTTTGTGTTAAGGTGAACACAAACACACTCCATTCCTGAAAATTCAGTGAAATAACATATAGTCTTGCATTAAACTAGAAATACTTCAAAGATTCAGAGCATTTTCCTTTTTGTCTCTTCCCAATCCTTTGTGGCCCTCTTTTAACATTATTAATTTCAAAAGGAAATAACCAGGTTACCTGATGAGGAATAGAAAAGAAAACATTCTGCAGAAACAAACCCCAAACTTGGCAAACCTTCATTCTCCTCTGGTTCCACAATGAATCACTGACCGACCAAGTATCAGGTTTTGCTGCCATAACAGGCCATCCACCCACTTCAAAGGAAGGATTTTTTCTGCAAATTGCCGAGGCAGCTTAGTCGTATTGATAGTGAAGGCCAGACAGCTCACAGGCCTCCAATCCCATGCAAACGGACTGGTTAGGACTTAGCCTTACTGAACAAAGACTGGACTGAAACAAACAGCTTATACTCTTATTTCTTCTGCACACTCATACAGCCAATGTTCAAGGCACAAACAAAGTTTTTCAAAACAAACTCTTCTCTACTACATGTTGTTCCAGAAGGCACAACGATGCAGCACTTACTTAATTCGCAATATTAATATTTGGAACCATTTGGTGAAGGGCGGGATATAAATTTCTTAAACCAGCTGGACTCATATCTCATAGTCACAGGCTTTGATTCCACACTCCTCCATAAAGCCAGCTGGCTGACCTTGGGCTAGGCACAGCTCTCTTTCTGAGCACTCGCAGCCCCACCAACCTCACAGGGTGTCTGTTGCGGGTAGAAGAATAGAAAGCTTTGTCAGCCATAAGAACATAAGAACGTAAGAGAAGCCTTGCTGGATCAGGCCACAGCCCATCTAGTCCAGCATCCTGTCGCACACAGTGGCCCACCAAATGCCCATGGGCATCTCAAGCAGAGACAAGGACAAACCTTCTCCTGCTCTTGAGTCCCAGCAGATGGTCTTAGAAGCGCCCCAGTTCCTCCCCCACCCAGCCTGAAAGATGCACCTAGGCACTCGTTCTAGTAGCCATTGATACATCTGTTGCTTTTGAGTCCCCTCCCCTTAAGTGGGTGAGAGAAGCAGGGAAGAAAAGCCAACTCCTTCTTTTCCTACATGAGCAGAAATGGGTCCAACTGTCCTTTGAACCCATGGACTGATTATGCTTTCATTTGTTATTTCTTTCCAATTAATATAGGGATGTGCATGGATATTCGAAAATTCAAAAATCTGATTCAGTTTTGAAAGCTATCGACATTTGAATTTGAATCAGATTTTCAAAAATCCGAATTTAAACATTCAATACGGATTTTTGAATAATTCGCCTGAACAGAACACCGTATATCGCATCCGAATATCATGTTTATTTGTGCTTATAATATGGGATGCAAACACAATGCAAACACAATAAAAACAGGATATGCACAAATTCAAAAATTGGATACGAATGTTCCCAACATTCTGAAAGTACGGATTCGGATGATCCAGATTCGAATCAGATTTTCAAAAATCCAGATTTTTGAATTTCGAATCGAATCGGATATTCAGACTGACTCAAATTCAAATGCAAAAAGTGCATTCATGCACACCCCTACGTTAATATATGAGTAAAGAGGATACTATCTCCCTTTGGCTTTCCTTGTATTATTGATTTGTAACGAAAAGTTACTTTATAAATAGAAAAAAATGCATTCAACCCCATTTTATAAATATAGCAGCTAATAGTTATTGGAAAGTAACCAGTCCTTTCATTTCGATACCCAAAGTCGTTATCTAAAGTCAACGATGTTAAAGTGTACAGTTAGCCTTCAGTTGGCCTTCAACAAAGAGAGATGATTATTTCAAAAAGCTGAAGCAAATCATGTTTAAAAGCAGCTTCTGAAACTATCTTTCCCTCCTATGCAACCTTTAAAAGGGGATTTCATTCAAGATGTATTAGACGTGCCGGTTTTCATGGGAAATATATGCAGAACTGTCATGGTAAATAAGCAACATCGGTAAGACTCTCTCCTTTATCTTCCCAAGGTGATATGCAAGATGAAATAATAATAATAATAATAAAACTTCCATTATGAAAAAGATGCTGTGTCTTCTCTCACTTCCTAGTAAGCTGACTGGGGGTAAGATGTCTCCAGTGTGGCTTAGCTGGTGTGGTAAGGCTTTTCCTTCACTGCCAGCTAGGTTGTGCTAACAAGTGCCAGTACCTGTACACCGAGGCTGATTTTTCTGACCTTGACACAAGTTGGCTTCTGTATGCAGGTGCTGACAGCCTCATTATTCATCTTGTCTTGACTGTAAGGTGACCTTCCACCTCTACAGTGGCAGAAGCACAGGTCCCCAGTCACAGAGGGCATGCAGTCAAAGTAGCAAAGAGCAGACATTTGAAGCTAACAGTATATAAGCTAATAATGTGTAATGGGCGCCATTTAGACTTTCAAAGCAGATGTAATAAAAAATGATTTGTGGCTGGAGAATTTGGGAATTCTACCTCAGAAGGTACTGAAGGGCTGCAGTTAAAGAGGAAGACCACGGTTCTCAAACATAACCTATTAGGAGTTTGACTACATCTTTCATGCGATGGGAGAAAACTGCTGTAGAAAAATATTCTTTTTGGACGCATGGGTAACTCAGGTTGTCTTCTTCTTCTTCTGTGAGCCAGTTTGGTCCTGTGGACTCTTGGCTGGTAATTGCCTGGTTCTATTCCATGCTCCTCCAAAAAGCCAGCCAGGCGACCGTGGGCTAGTCACAGCCCTCTTTCTGATCCCTTACAGTCCCACCTACCTCCTCACAGGTATATATTGTGGGGAGAAGAACAGAAGGTTTGTCAGCTGCTTTGAGTCCTCTTAACAGTGAGAAAAGCAGGGTACAAGCACCAACTCTTCTATTCTTCCATATGCATCCTATATGCAACCCGTTTTCATCCCATACGGATCTGTACAAATGCTTATGGATGCGGGAAAGATGCGTACATTGTGTATGAACCCATACCCACATGAATGTCCGAATAATTCAAACGAGTAGATTCTAAAATTCAATATTTGTTCGAATGTTTAAATTTGAATTTGTGGATGTTTGATTCTAAATGTCAAAATTCGGACAAATCTGATCGAATTTCGAATGTCTTTGAATATTTGTGCACATCCCTAATCCAAAATATACTCTTGATCTTCCCTAATATTTTAGTTATTGTAAATCTATTTGTCTATTTCATGAACCAGAACCTGCTGGTATAAAAGTCTCAGAAATATTCACACCATCAATGTCTGAAGCCCAAGGCTCTTGTGCATATACATACTATCCGGAAAAGAAAATGGAGATAAACATGTATTGGACATCCTTCCTTATTAAGTTTCTACAGCTAAATCACACATACCTAGGGATAGGGAACTGGGTTTTCAGAGCAGTGGTTAGGTCCATCAAGGCTTGACCTCAGGCACCCCTTAAACTATCCATTACCAGTTTGTGTGTTTATGCCTCTTCACTATCTACCTTAGCTGCCAAAAATTCTTGTATCCCTAATGAACCCGAGCCATCAAGGATAGGTAAGGCAACTCCTTTTATAGGACCATACAGAAATACTATTACATGCAATCAACATAAATCTCTCAGGATAAAAATGGAAAATCCAGAGAGCTTTGAGAATAATTTATGTTGCTTGGTTTTCAAATGAACAGTATAAGCACTGAAGTCAATAAAGAACTCTTACGGCTCAGGTTTTGCATACCTCAACTGCTTGACCTAGATCTAAAATTCAGCAGTTTGCCAAACACTAACAGATATAAAGTGAGCAGTCTTTTATTTCCTGCAAAAACTATGTATGTTTATAAAGGGGGAGGTTATCTGCTGTTCATACAAGGAACAATAGGTTGAATGCCTGCAGTGGATATCTAAATATTTGAATTTCAGATTATTTATTCCTGGCAGAAATACGCTTGCACAGCTGAAAACCATGTTGTCTGAAATCAGAATGGCATCATAATACATTGAGCCTCTACAACTGGTATTTCAAAATAGCAGAATTTAAAATTCTAGAATTAATAACTTTCTAACATCACATTTTGATGGGTACAAACACTCAGTATCATTATATTGATGTCTGGCACCCCTTTATTGCAGCTACATGATCATTAGGTGAGACAATGGTGTTATCAGCTCATATGTAATTGCTTTTCTATTACTATAAGCTAGAATCCTCTTATGTAAGAACTGATCAGAATCCAATGCTATTATTACTGTTGTTATATCTTGTTGATGTCTTTTAGTTGTAATGCTGAGATATCGTGCTCTGTTATTTTCTTTTCATTAGTTTTTTCTTTTTAAAGAAAGAAATCAGAATGGCATCTTCAAGCATAATTTGGAAGCAGTTGAAGCACTAACATTTCACACACAGTGCCTACCCCCAAATACTCTAAGGAAGCCTTTTTTGGACAAAGATGACTTGACCACAGTTATCCATGCTCTGGTAACCTCCAGATTGAACTATTGTAATGCACTCTACATGGAGCTGCCCGTGAAGATGGTTTGGAAGCTGCAGCTGGTGCAGAATGCAGCTGCTAGACTGCTGCCTGAGACAGCTGGCTGGGTGCACATCATGCCAATCTCTTAAGTTGCATTGGCTGCCGATTCACTACTGAGCCCAATTCAAGATGTTAACTTTGACTTTATAAGGCCCTAAATGACTTGGACCCAACATATCTAAATGAAGGCCTTTTTCCATATTGACCTGCCCATACCCTGGTTGTCCCACCACCTTCAGTAGTAAAAGAGGTAGGCACCTGGGAGAGGACCTTTTCAGTGATGGCCCCCTAGGTTATGGAGTAGCCTCCCTCTTGAGGTTTGTCGGGCTCTTTTATTGTATATGTTTAGGAAAGTGGTAAAGACACACCTCTTTGCCTTGGTCTTTGGTAAAATGGGAATATACTGTCTCTCCCCACTTTACAGACACTGTTACTGTTCTAATATTTGCTGCTTGTGTTTTAATATATGTCTGACTTTGTTACATGCCCTGAGACCTTCAGGTATAGGGCGGGATAGAAATACAAACAAACAAACAAAAATTGACCAACTTCAAATACAAATTTAGAAAACAAAGGTTTCCTTTTAAAAGTTCAAACTAACACTCCAATTTAGAGATTACAATTTGACTTTAAAAGTATTTATTAGGTTACAGATTGACATATCTACGGGAATTTGGAGAAACAGGACTTCTACAGCCATTGATTTGTTAATGGAAGTGGAAAGACTTCTATAGATTTTCTATGTCCTTCTACATTTAGCCTTTATAATCACTGTCAAGCTAGGCTGTGCCTTTTTTATTCTTCAGAGGTAATTTGGAATAGCCTCTACTGGCTACTAGGTGGTCGTGACAAAACAAACTACAACTGACAGCACATATTGGTGCATATGAAAGATACTCATGTTTAATAAATTGGTAGATAGCAATTCTAAAGTATAGTAAGGTTCACAAGATCAAAAATGTAGATGCAAACATGTAGCAGACTAATCAGCGCAATGTTTAATATCCCTGTTTCAAGACCCAAATTGCCATTCAACGGAATATTTCACCCCTTCAGGGTGGAAGTGTGCTTCATGCACATCCCTATTAGATAGGATCAAAGAGACCACTGGAATATCCTTAGAAGAGGCAGAAGATCTTACTGAAAGCAGCACAACAGGGGAAGTTTTTACTTGCCTTCCGGATGGAGCTGCTATTATAGCTCCTCCCACTATGCATGGATGGGAGCCAAAACAGATGGCCACACATGTGCAGAAGTGCCCATGAGTACATCTGGGTATTCAGGATTGTCAAAATGTCAGGAAGCACACATCAATAAAGTGCTGGAAGTTGGGAGTTGGCTTCCTACAGGATATCCGGCCACTGTCAGAGGGTGAACCAAGTTGTAATACCGCAATTCAGCCTTTTAATGCATTCAATTGCACGGGGGGGGGGGACTGATGAATTAGGGGTGTGCACCAATACAATTTTTGGGATTTGATTCAATTTGAATCTCCAAAAAATTGATTTGGTTTGAATCTTTAAAATTCAATTTTAACCAAATTTGATTCAAATTAAGCAAATTTGAATCTATTTGTCTGAATTTTCAATTTGAATTTGTACTTACGAATGCTGACAACATTCGTATCTGCCCATACACATCATTATGCATCCCGTATGCATCCGTACATGTCCATATGTATCCTTTAGTTATCCCATACGCAACCCATTTTCATCCCGTACAGATCCGTACAAATGCATACGGACACGGGAAAGATGCATGTGTGCAAGTATGCATCATGTGTGTGGGGGGGGAGGAACTGGGGCGCTTCTAAGGCCATCTGCTGGGACTCGAGAGCAGGAGAAGCTCTGCCCTTGTCTCTGCTTGAGATGCCCGTGAGCATTTGGTGGGCCACTGTGTGCGACAGGATGCTGGACTAGATGGGCTGCGGCCTGATCCAGCAAGGCTTCTCTTGTGTTCTTACATGCCAATATCTGGATAATTTGAACAAATAGATCCAAAATTCTTTCAAATTTTTAAATTCAAATTTATGGACATTTGAGTCAAATTCCAATGTCAACATTTGGATGAATTCAATCAAATTTCAAATTCTTTTGAATATTCGTGAACACCCCTAAGATGAAAGACTAAAAAAAGCATATTCAATAGGTTATGTTATGTAGAAAGGTACTCTTCACACATCTCTTTTCCTCCTTTCCCTTTTTGATTTTAGAATATACAATAGGCCTCTACTGCAAACAAAACCACTTAGGAAAAATTTTGTCACTAAAAATAAATTTAAAAGATTTACCAAAACCTAAATGGAAATTTAAAGTCTATAATTCCATATTCAGCTCTTCAAGACGCTAATTCCAAGAGGTCCACCTAAATCTAATACCCAGTGTGGCCTTTCCTGCCCAAATCTCGGACAGCAAGGTTAGGATTCCCAAGGTATTTTTCAGTAACAAACATCCAAAAGCAACAAACTGATTAGTCCATCTAATGAATTTTTTTTTAAAAAAAATTAATTTATATTTCTCCTTCATTCTGAAAAATTTCCAGGTACTGTAGCATTTGAAAGCAGGGGAAAGCATCAGAGTGAAAATATGGGAGAACACTGAGACTGAACTATGATTGCTTTTTGATTCTGTATCAGAGACACACTTATTTTATTGCAAGAATGATGCAGAATCTTAAAGTCTTAATATCTGCTTTAACCCATTATGAAGCAGGTGGACTGCAAGTAAAAAAACCACTGCATTTATTATTCCCCTCATACTTCCAAATCCCTAGAGTTAAGATTCTGAGAGTATCAAAAACATAAGTAAAACCAGTTTTAGTAATTTATTTTTCTTTCATCACTTTATCTCTAAGCAAAAATAAATAAGTACTCTGTTGTAGGGATGTGCATGATTATTCAAAACATTCAAAATCTGATCAAATTCGTTCACATTTCTACATTCAAATTCAAATCAATTGTCTAAATTATTTGGACATTCAATTGTGTACGGATAATGTACACACCTCATATGTATCTGTGTGCATCTTATTCGTATCGGTATGCATTCGTGCGGATACGTACGGGACAAAAATGAGATGCCTACAGATGTGTATGGGCACATACGGATGTTGTTGACTTTTGTACAGGCAAATACAAATCCAAAATTTACATGTATAGATTCAAATGTATTTGAATCGAATTGAATGTGGATACATTTACATTTTAAACATTCGAATCAATTTGAATTTTTGGATATTCAAATCAAACCCTGGAAATTGCATTCATGCACACCCCTACTCTGTTGATCTTGATTTGACATGAGATACCCTAGACTGCAGGAATCAACTGCATGATCTACTTTAGATCCCCAGTCCTCCCTTGTCCTCCCTGTCAGATGGCAGAAGGCAACCTCCTGTGTTTCTCTCTGTCTGCTGGCTCCTTCTGTTATTGTTCCTTTTCCAAATACCCAGATGTCATCCAACTTCCTGCTCACTTCCCTTTGTTTTCTCCCCTCACTTGGCCAATATCCATCTATTTGAAACATGCACAATAATGCAAAGGAGACAACAGGCAGAGGTGAGCAATCTCTATTATGGGAAACCTGGCACTGTTGCTGGATTTCCCATAACAACGCTATCCCAGGACAATCCCAGAAATGCTGCAGATATGTGCAGCTCGCCTGATAAAGTCCTAGGAAGTTGCAGATTTTAACCCTGTTGAGGCACCCATAGAGAATGCAATGTATGAAGCTGTTTTGTTGCATTTGGCACTACAGTGCCATCTCTTGAAGATTATCTAAAGCAAATATCAGCTCAAGTACTATACTTTTCTAAATCAGTCCCTAAATGAAAGAGGTGAAGGGAGCTGTCCTCTTTCATCTTAACAGTTTTAGCACTCTACTGCCACCCAGCTGGCAAAGACAAAACCATGGAATAAAGGGAAGAGATACCATAGGGTACAAACATCAATGCCCTGAAAGTACATTGAAAGGACAGACCAAGAGAGAATTTCTTTGCAGATGATCTTCTGCTTAAGATCAGTTTAAAATAGTTTTGTTTTGAAAACTGATTCATTAAAGAAAGCAGATAATGGAAGCAGCATCCCTATTATAGCGTGTGCAACAGTCCAATGAAATGGCTACACTAGATTTTTTTTCCCCAAGCCAAGACATCTGGAAGCTCTGCAGTGTACAAAAATATACACCAAGAACCTCAGTGGTCACAGTGGGGCTCATTTTAGAGTAAAGCATATACAGGGATTGTGCTGTGAATATGTGAAACAGGAAACTTCAAGTATGGATTGGAAACAGAGGATCTAAACAGAAATTCAAGAGTAAACTTTGGTCTTAAATTTGCATGTGGATTTGCATGTGGATTCCAAACTACACTCTTAAAAATCAGGAACATTTCTGGTGCTGCCATGTCTCAGCTGGGACTGAAAAATTACACAACTGAGAATATCTGTACCATGCATGGGTGTGAGTGAATTATGCCGAATTAAGAGTCTGGTTACAGAAAATAATAAACTACTGACTAGATTTAACTCTAAATAAAAAGTTGGAAAAGGGAGCGTAGATGGGCCCCTGATTCAAAATGGATCTTAGCCAATTTGTTTCTCTGTGTTATTTCTCCAGATAAAAGCTTCTGTGAAACAACTGTTCCGAAATATATTTGTGATACAGAAAAGGGACAGAGGCACAATTTCAAGTTAAATGTGCAAATGCAAAAACAGAAAAAATAGGGGGGGGGGGAAGCTATGTCCTTATGATAAGGAAGATGTCCCCATAGCCTTAATTTTGTTGGTTGGGGGATGCAAAGCCGGAAACAGTTCTCACTCACTCAAGACTACAGCATTAATTCTAGACACATTTATGGGCACAAGAAAGAGAGACGGAATGCCTAATTCTGGGGACATGCCATTACTAGAAAACATACTTAAATATTTCTGTTTTAAACACAGAACCCTCCACACTAAGAGGCAATGCATGCAATATAGTAGAATGATCCCTAAGTACCTAACAGCTCTTCTCTCCCACTCTTACCTCCAACTCATCTATTCTAGGCTTATGCAGAACATATACACATAAAGCAGCGGAAACATCTGGGGTTTATTATAACACCACCTCACTAGCCCACGGCATTGTACAAATCCCTGCAGGCAGGGAATCACCCTTGACCTGCCAAACATGATTACTACAGGCAAGCAGCTTCCTTGTGCGGCGCAGCTGCTCTCCCCACAGTCAGACCGGCTGCCATGCACAGGCTGACTTGAGAAGGAAACTAGCAAAGAGTCTTGGTTGCCATAGTCACCACATAAAGATTTCTTGGCTAGGCAGATAAACTAAATTGAAGATGAGGTCCAGCAGGAGAGAGAGAGAAACGAGAGAAAAATCTGGCTTCATTACAGTAAAGGGGAGGACAAAAGCTTCCCCACCCAACCCCCTGAAGTGATTTTAGACCCTTCTTCCCCAGCCAGGCCTCCAACTTTTGTAAGCTATGTATACCTCCCACATTTGTTTCTACATTCTCAGTTTCTTTTTTTGTTTTCTTTCCTTAAATATGATTTTTTTAAAATATGTCTGTCTCTTTGCCCTCATCAATCATGATGAATTGATTAATTCCCACCCAACTGACCACAGGCCTGGAGAAGCTCCTAGAAAAAGACAAGTACAGAAAAGGACATATATATAGGCACCATTTTCTTCCTGCCTCTTTCCCACACCTGGCCTCCTGTTTTCAGGTTGGACAACTGAAGCCCCAAAGGCCTTTTTGTATCATCCTTTTAGTGCCCTCTTCAGGTGTAGATCTAAGCAAATACTCACCTCAGTGCACAATTTCCATCTCACCAACCTATGGCATACTGTGTTGTCATGAGTTCTCTTAATGGACTTTAGTGTAAATTGTTTCCCTGTACACGCTTTATACTCACAGCCTAATTAAAAAAAAACTGAAGTGGACAGATTCCCGTTCTATTAATAATTAAGCACAGAAGTAGGTGACAGCAAAACACTTCAGTATCTCTGCCAAAAAAACAGCATAGGGGTGCCCATGGACATGCTTATGCAGTCAACCAGGAATCAGTCACAAGTCAGCGGCAGCCAACAATAACAACAAACCACCAACCTACAGTGTCTAGAATGTGACTGGTGGAACGCAGGACAAAGCAGACAAAAGGACGTGGTTCACAGGATCTATACCACTTTGAGCCAGTTTGGCCAAGTGGTTAGGGACCCAGACTCTTAATTCCATTCTCCTCCATGAAGCCAGCTGGGTGACCACGGGCTAGTCATAGCTCTGTTCTGACCTCTCACAGTCCCACATACCTCACAGGGTGTTCTGTTGTGGGGGGAAGAATAGAAAGCTTTGTCAGCTGCTTTGAGTGCCTTTAAATGGATGAGAAAAATGGGGTAGAAAAGCCAATTCTTCTTCCTTTTCATTTAAAAAATCCCAAAGTGGTTTAGAATATAATCCAAAAGTTAGGTTAAAAAAAATCAAAAGAGTATTTAAAATTCAATAATAAAAATAAAAAAGATACAGTGGGAACAACTGGGTGAAAAGATACATTTTCAAAACATGAGCCTAAAAGCATGAACACCTGAAACATGTACAGCGCTATAGAAATAAACTATAATAATAATAATAATAATAAT
>MTQE01000390.1:5006302-5059691 GCA_014337955.1 Aspidoscelis marmoratus
CCGGCTTAATACTGCTCTGTCTAGGATTCGTCCTTTTTCTTTTGCTTCCCTTTATTTTTGGAACCTATTGCCCCCCTCCCACCCCCGTCACATGCCATCTCCTCTTTATCATCCTTTAAATCTGAATTGAAGACCACACTCTTTAGGGAAACATTTCCAGGCTCTCTGTAGATCAGTGGTTCTCAACCTTCCTAATGCCGCAACCCCTTAATGGAGTTCCTCATGTTGTGGAGGCCCCCAACCATGAGGGTGGAGCAGCTGGGAGGTAGGAGGGAAGGGCGGTGGGAGACTCGTCACAACCCCTCTGAAAGGGTAATTCGACCCCCAAAGGGGTCCCGACCCCCAGGTTGAGAACCACTGCTGTAGATGATCTTTTAACGAGATACTGCCTATTGTTGTTTTATCCTTTTTGTATTTTTCACTTACTTGTTCTTCTTGTTAATTGCTATCTGCTACTATTGTTACTATTATTGTTTTTTAGATTGTACGCCCTCGGCAGGTTTTTATATTTTTATATAAATATATACATATATTGTTTAGCATCTGTAAAGCGCTGAGTACATGGACAGCGCTGTAGAAATAAACTAATTAATAACAACAACTAGTATTAATTTGAATTTTCGGTTTGAATTACGCATCCCATATGCATCTCTACATGGCCATATGCTTTCCATATTTATCCCATATGCAACTCGTTTTTGTCCCATATGGATCCGTACAAGTGCGTACGGATGCGGGAAAGATGCATACATGCAAGCACGCTTCATGTACGAACTTGTGCACATACGAATGCCTGAATAATTCAAATGAATAGATTCAAAAATTCAAAATTCATTCAAATGTTTAAATTCGAATTTATGGACTGATTTGAATTCGAACGTCAAAATTCTGACGAATTCAAAATTTTGAATGTCTTTGATTATTCATGCACATCCCTACTCTCCAGCCTGTCCTGGTCCAAGCCCTGCAGGCGATGTCTGCATTGCGAGCCTGGGACACTGTTGCCTCAGACCAACACCAGCAGCAATGTGGATGCACGTTTCCTGTTCTGCTACACACGAGGACCACCCACCTTTCCCCATGTCCTTGTTGTTCCAACATCACAGCCAGTATGTGTGAGCAGAACTTGAGTTTCAAAAATGATCTCCAAAGCTTGTATAGCTTTGAAGTTGACACTGCAGCATTCTTCTCCTTGCTCTGGGACAGGTGCAGAAGCGCTGACAAGACTGAAACAGATGGCATTAGTATAGTACGTTTGTAGGCTTTTTCAAACGGGTCCAGGATAGGAAGTGCTTAGGATGTTACTGGAGAAGAGTGGCCCTAACCCCATGCAGACAGAATATTCTAAGGAGGAGTGTCTTCTGGAATACCAGGCAAGTGCCGAAAGCCTGGAAGTACTTCACACAGCACACCTGAGCAATGGCGTATGATGTAAGATGAATGTATGAATTTGGTTTGAGGACTACACACTGACTGCTACTATACTCCCTTTACAATTCTCCGTAGTACCTGTACTTTATAACCTGATGCTCTGGAATATGAAAATAATACAAGGACATTCACTGCAGAGTATTCCACTCTGCCACATTTTCTTGGGTGGTTTCGATAAAGTGCATGAGAACCCATGAGAACTCATTTTCACCTAAGAATCAGTAAAGACTGGGAGGGGCTGGGCATGTGAACAGAACAACCCATGCTTCTGTAATGGAGTATTTATGCATGGGGGGATGAAGTCTTTTCCCTACTGAAGGACTTTACTTTGATGCAAAGGTAAATCATGCGTTTTTAACGTAATGTTTGGAGACACCCTGAGGATGAGTACAAGCTTTCTTCTTTCCTTGTACATTCACTCTAAGGAGTAATTGAAACTATTCCAGTAAATGACAACATCAGATCTTTGTAGTTTCAAATGTAACATAGCAGCCCAGGTAAAGGTGAGTCCAAATGCATAAGCCTAGCATAGTGAGGAGAGACTGGTAAGGCCAGCTGTCACCTAGGACAGACCTATAGTTGTGCAATATACTTTTTTCCAGGGTGTTAACTTGCATGAGTGTTATAACATCAGAGAACTTTAATCACAGAATCCCAGTGGCAGGTTACATTAAACACTGTAGTCACATGATGCGGTGGTACGCTTTCTTGCTCACACAAACAACACTTGTGTTGGCATCATTTTGAGGGGACCAAGTTGACAAGTCACAGCAAACAGTTTTACTACTCTGACAGAAAGGATGGGTTTCGCTTGCTAGAAATCTATGGGTTACTACGAAATGTCTGAAAAAATAAATAAATTTAAAATCCAGGAATGATGGTTCTTGGCAAGAGTACTAATAAGACTCAAAATTATGGAGTGTACAATACTTATTAAGTAACTTCCATTCACAGAGATCAAGGCATGAAGGGAAGGAAACCAACCAAAATCTCCACATTCCCTGGTGAGTTCCCTCGCTGCTAGCAGACGCACAAACGCAAATACCAGAGCACAACTGAAAAATGGATTTGAAGGAAAAGAAGAAGTAGTAAAGGACATCATGTTCATGAACACCCCTCTGACCTCACTCTGAACTTTTCCCATAATCATATTGCATGAGATCAGAGCAGAAAGTGTGCCAGGGCCTGTGGTCGTCTCAAGGCCCTTATGCAAGTTTAAGAGCACACACACGTGTCTCCACAAATCTAGATGATTAACTTGTGAATGCTACGAGAAACTTTTTAAAAGTTGCCATTCTTGAGCATCTTTTATGGCTCACTTACAAAACCACAAATAAAAAGCACAGAACTGCACGGTCCTAATAAAAACTGTACGATCTCTCAGGCAGGGCTGATTCTAAAGCTCAACAGCTGTTTGGTACAAACAGCTGTTGCTTGGCTGTCACTGTGAACTGAAAGGTCTGGCACATCCTGGCAGAATGTTCAGGGCTGAAATCCGGGTTCTTGTATACACTCCTAGTTTATAATGTACACTTGGCCACTTCATCCCACAGTGAGCCAAGGCTCACTAGGGATAACTGCTTTAACGAAATAAAAAATAAACAAAAATTGTATCTAACAACCATCAACTCCACATTACCAAGATACCAATGACTGTAATAACTTAATTGCCCTCTTACTACAGCTTGCAAAAAAGCACTCCAGCTTCAAACCTCATCTGTCATTCGGTGCCTGCTTTACAGATTGTCATTCTGTGCTTCGGGATAAAGAGCAGCCATGATTTAGTTTTAGCAAAACAGAGAGATTAATAAGATCCAGCTGTTAACTCAAGACCACACATTACAACCTCATCAAAACTACTTGCTGGATAACAGTTGCAGCCGGGGGGGGGGGGGAGATCTTCAAGTACATTAAGAAATTTCCTATTTTAAAATCTAATACTTGTCCTAATATCTGCTGGTGGCACGCTCTTGGCAGTGCTGCCCCCTTCACCAGTTAAGGGGGTGGAGAAACTGGGAAGGGCCTTCTCAGTGATAGCCCGAAGACTGTAGAACAACCTCAAGTCTTGAGATGCATCAGGCACCCTCATTGTATGTATTTAGATGTTCAGAGAAGATGTATTTCTTTATCTGGGCCTTTGGCTTAGGAAACAGCACCTCTTCCCAATGCAGGCCCTGATACTGTTTTAATCAATCTATTTTATCTGTTTTCAGTGTGACCTGTCCTGAGACCTCTGGGTAAACACCAGGCTGGAAATACTCAACAAACATACAAACAAACAGAAATATTTATTTATTTTTGTATACCGCTTCCCATAAAAAAATCTTGTAGTTCGCATATGTACAATGCACGATGTCCAAATAATACCTTCTACATTGATAGGTAAGCATTTATAGTGGCAGGAAATTAAAAGCCATAAATAAATTAAAATCTGTTCATTAGTATCCTAACTTAGTGAATGGTAAACAAAGAAAAAGCATGTGCTTCCCACCAAAACTTTAGATGTTAAAGTATGCAGGGAATGGTCACTGAATTCTTGTTTCAGGAACACAGAGAAAACTGCGCAAGAAAGGCTGCTTTTCGGTATGTGCTGCTCCTGGAGCACCCTCTGGTGGCCAGAAAAATGTGCCAGGGGAGCACAGGAAGATTAGGTGATAACCTTAGAGCAAACGATGTCCAGAAAACTGGATAGGCATTTATTATTTATGGATATCAATTTTTAAAATTATTTTTCCAATAGGACACACTGTGTTATTCCCAGGTGCTCTAGCATATTTTTTTGCTTCATCCAGGTGTTGGTTGCTTACTCCACTATATTTGGACATTCCAGAATGAAGCATGTATATTCCATAATATCCATATCTAACAGAATAAGATTCCAGTATCTGAATGCAGTCTAAAGACACTGCATGGTTCCAGATCTAGAGTATTAGATGAGAGGAAAACTAGTGCTCCCAGTGTTTGAGGTTCTGTTTATGCGCTCCTTATCATGGTGGCTACATTTCCTCATGCTTTTTATGTAGGGTTCATCTACTCAAAGCTGCACTATAGAGAACCCAGCTTTCTAAAGTGAAGCACCTAACAATTCCAGGCCTCTCTGTTTTTTTGTTTTTTTTTAGTCAACTACAGTTTGGCGCAAGCTTGACACTAATCTAAGCCTTACTACAATCTTCTAATTGTATTTGGCAGCACTAGGAGTACTCTTATACCATCTGGAGCAGCTGTCCTGCCATTTTGATATGAAATCTCAAAAACAGAATTTTCACGTCACTTTGCAGTTGACCAAGGAGCAGCTAGAAAGTCCCTTTGCCTCTTCCGTGGTAGATGAAGAATACTGATGGAGACCAAAAGGAGGACAGGGAACTGGCATGTAATGGCAGGGGACATGGAACACTGAGGGAGTCATTCCTCTTCCATAACCTGTTCCATCACCAATGTGTGGCAATTGCCCAAAAGCACAGCTCTTAATGAGGAACGTGCTTTGGTTTGTATTATTTTGGTGTGGCAGAAGCCACCACACTCCTCTGTCTGCACGACATTGCTGTGCACCAGGAAACCGGCTGCTAAACAAGTTCCCATGATTACCTCTTGCTGCTCCCTGACAGATGGAAGAAGCAGTCCTGCCTTACCCTCCTCTGCCTGCCAGCCCATACCATTATTATCACACACAGAGCTAGCCGGAAGCCACACAGGTGACCATTCACTTCCTCTTGTTGGTTTTCTTCTGCTTGGCTGGCTTCTAGGTAGCTCCAAGCAAGATAATGAAACAGGCTGAGAGACACATAAGTATCATACTATGGGAGGCCTGCCATCTTTGTTGGATTTTCTACAGAAGTGATATTATGCTTATTGATGATCTACCCAAGGACAGTATTGGGAATGCTGTTATTATGTCTGGCCTTCCCAATATAGTACCAGGAAGATCACAGCTTTTAATCTGTGTCTGGTGGCAGTTACAATACAGCTTTCAGTTCCTTCCACATCCTCATTAAAATACTTACGTGCACATTCACCTCTCTCCATAATGCTTTACTAATATCTTCAATCTTCACCCTTTATCTTTCATGATTATTTTCAAGTTGCATTAACAAAAAGATCTGGTCTGATTTATTAGTGTGACGTCTGTTCTAGAAATTATCTTCCAGCATTAAAGGTCTAATTAAACCAACATGCTTTTAAATACTGGATGCCAAAACTTCAGGAAAGAAAAGAGTAAGGACAGACTCCTTGGACACAATGAACAAGTCCGACAGTAGATGGAACATCAGCTGGAATTCTTGTATGGGATGCACACACCTATCATGACATTAAGATTCGGGGTGGGTGGGTGAGGGAAATTACCACACCTTATGGTTATTGATGCCCCAAACAAACCATACTTTTCAGGCACAGTTCATGGGAGATTAGAAGAATATATCCAAATAGACAGATCACTACAGAAAAGACATCATCATTACAAGGCTGAGAATTTAAAGAAAAGAACAGAATCCAATTGGCATGGTTATCACAGATTTCATTTCTAGCTACAAGGGGAAAAAAGAAAATGATAAAGAAAAAGTAACTTTGCACTGTAGCAAAGATGCTGTTATAAAGTAGCCATTTTATAAATAGAACCATTTTAATGGAACAATGCCAGAAGAAAAACATCAACCAAGTGAAAAAGAACAACAAAAAACAGTGCAAATAACAATCTGTTGAAGAATTGCATAATGGAAGGCTTATTAGAGATGTGTAGAGAAAGCCATGAAATAGAGAGAACCGTAATGATTTTAAGAAAACTATGGAAAAAATTCCTTCATCTGACAATTTTATGGTCTTACTAAAACAAGGAAGAGACTGTCCTGTAATTCTGCAATATGCAACATTGTATCTGAAGATGTAACTCAGGGCTATATGAAATACATTAGTAGCATTCACAGAGGATTTTTGTTTTGTATTGGCTGGATGATTCATGTAAACTATTGACATTCGATTTGTAATGAATCAAATGTTAAAAAATCTGCATTAGTTCGAATAGATCCTGTTTAAATGTGGTAGGATTCTATTCGATACGAATATATTTGTAAGAATTTGTACAAATATCCAATACGTATCGGATATGAACTAATACGTATCCGATAAATATCCCATAACAAATTTGTGCTCTGAAAGCATCATATCCAAACTGAACCCACTTTTAATCCACTCTCGATCTATCTTGAGTGCAATCTGCATCCGTCGCTACTTTCCCACCTCCCCAGTGTAATGAATGTCCAAACTACTCGTATGAATGTCCAAAACATATGTACAAATGTCCGAATCATTTGTATTCATATGAATGTTAATGTACAAATGTTGCAACATTCAATTTGTGTATGAATGTCAGAATTCAGACAAATTTAAACAAAAAGGAATTCAGACAAATTTGTACAAATAACGGATGTTAGGAATATTCATGTACATCTTTACTATTGACATTTGGTTAGCTTGTGTGTACCATAATAGAACATGATAAACTATGGCCGCGTTCCCATTATGAGCTTAACTCAGTTTCCCTAAACCGAAATAAAAGAACCGGATGCAAACGCGAATTTGCCTGATCCCATTACTTTCAACTTGATCCGGATTCTGAGGATCGTAGGTGGCTTACGTGACTCAAGGGGGGGGGACTCAAGTGGCTACTTTTTAAAAGCCGCTTTTCGGGGCTGCCCTGCTCTCTTCCTCCTGGTGTGAACGCACCACCCATAAGGGACCCCTTTAGAGAGCCTAGCTGGGTGGCTGGGTGGCTGCCGCTTGCCTGGATGGATGAAAAGCGGCAGTGGGCAGCCAGCGATTCTTTCCCCTCTTCTCCCCATTGCTCAGGGCACACAGCAGCAGTGGCAACTCAAGCCCCCTTTGCCCGCTCACTCCACAGTCACAGACTTAAAAACAGAACTTTCAGCTGCTTTCCCATCCTTTTCCTTTTTTAAAGGTCAGAATTTTTGCAAAATTGCAACATTGTTATCAGGTGTGAAGTGGTTGGATTGCTACAGTGTAGCGGCTGCTTTAAGGGGTGGATTTTTACAGTAAAATCACTATCTTTGGAAGCAAGCTATTGGGGGAGGGAAACCCTAAACACGCATTCTCATCCCTTAACACGGTACTGTTCCCACAGTAAAAAATGTAAAATGTTTCAAGTGCACAAACTGGAGTGAGACCTGTTGAAATGAGGATTAACATTTACAACGCTTTGGGGCGATTTAACACGCGGAAAGCATGTTATGCCAACCTGACGTGGGAACTGCGAGGATTGAAACTGTTTTGAAACTGAAATAAGCTTATAATGGGTACGCGGCCAATCAGTACTGCTAAGGCTACATTCAGTCTTGTTACTTCTGGAATGCAACAATGCTAAGAATTCACATCAGTTCCAGAATGATTGTTCTTCAGGTTCTAGTGGCCGAACTCAGCACCTGCCGCAGAGAAGATAGATCAAGGTTTAGTGCTTTGTTTTTGAAGAAAGCTGCAGAAGATTCAAATTTGTTTGCAAATTCAAGTTTTTAAATTGAAATTTTTACTAATGAGTAACCAACATTGTTTAAATTTCCCTTTCCATGTTTGTTGGCAGAGAAATCATGGTCCAGCTATGGGCTTCATTATCCACATCCTAGAATGGACTAGAGGCCACTCTCCCTCCTTGAATGATTTGTCCACAGTGGATGGAGTGTGGACCGGGTCAGGGCACCTAAAATGGCAGCCTGGTCTGATCTACCAGTAGAGTGGTACAACAGACCACAGATGCATGCAGATGGCACAGTTTTATGGCCTGTTATACCATGAGAGACTGACTCATTTTGACAATGCAATAAGGCATGCCATCAAAATGGGTTCCTTAGGACCAGCCAGGAAACCAGTGTGAACTTTGGAGCTGGTGTGGGGCCGTCCCAGTGTGCACGGCCTTGCTCCAATCAAGGAACTATTTGACCAAGTTTGTATCTTACCTGCCTTATTCCAGACCAGAGCAAGTGGAAACACAGCAAAATCTTTTTAAATAGCATCAAGCAATGACAGCAATTTAAAATATTCTAAACACACTAAATTTTAGGTTCACCCCTCTCTTTTTTCCTTGATTGCTCATTTTATTACATTTTGCGACCCTTCCTGGAGCATTTTTACTGGCTTTATTGGGAAATTGTTTAGCTAGTGGTTATAACAGGCAACAACTAACAGGAAGGAGCACTTCTTTGACAACAGGCATGGAACTCTTCAGATAAAAAAGTCAAGTCAAGTAGTCTACACAAGACATTCCTGGGCTTCTGATGTTTTATAAGGAATTTCTCCCTTCTTTCTCAATGGCCACAGAAGGAGAAAACATGCATGCAATGTTGCCCTGTGAGCTTTATTAGTCATCCATGTTTTAAAATACTTGCATAGCTAACAAACTTCAACTTTTTACACCAGAAACAAAATATGCTCTGCCTTCCCTTCCTATCAATATTTGCACAGTGACCAGAATGCTTTCTGTACCTGCTACATGGGAACTATCTCCTGGTACACACACAGCTATTATTGACTGTACAACCGAGTTACAACATTACTGGTATGCCCCACCACTTTATTTGCATTCCAGAAGAAGGAAGAGGAGGAGGAGGAGTTGGCTTTTCTAACCCGCTTTTCTCACCCATTTAAGGGGACTCAGAGCGGCTGACAAAGCTTCTTTTCTCCTCACAACAGAACACCCTGTGAGGTAGGTGGGGCTGTGAGAGCTCAGAAGAGAGCTGTGAGTAGCCCAAGGTTACCCAGCTGGCTTCATGGGAAAGGGAGGAATCGAACCCAGTATTCCCAGATAAGAGTCCGACTCCCTAACTACTAGACCAGACTGGCTCAGATAAGTCACAGCAGAGTACCTCTTTGCCATGGCCAAGCAAAAGATGACTGAACCATGACTGAAATTAGTTCACAAAAGTTGCCTGTATTTAAACACTTTAGGGAAGATTAATTATCAAATTGTTCCTTAATTTTTTCATGACGCATTTGAAGTCATTCATGTATTACGTCCAGGTTAAAAGGCCTTATTTTTTGTCTCTTTCAAACAAAAAACAGACAGACATGCCAAGAGCTCATGAAATGTTTTTACTGTTAAAAACAAAAATACAGTGCAAGGAGTTTATCGCTCATTTCTAAGACTGGGCTTAGAAATGCCCTTGCTCTTAAATCGGTCATATCTTCTTCAAACATATGGCTATTCTTCCTCCTGATGCTACACAGATTTTCTCCACCGAATGCTTATTTGGTTTTAATTGCAAATGGGCATTCATTAGTCACAAGTTGTGGCTGACAGTCAAAACAACAAAAGGGGAAGAGGGAGAGAAACAAGGTTCTAAAGTCCCTGTAAGATTACCTCCCACTTCCTTCCTTCTGGTTATCTTACTTCACCTTTTTCAATGGTTGTGACTGTGGTGGTGCTCAGGGCTGGCTCCTCTGTTAGATAATCCAGGCAACAGTTTCAGACTACTGGTCAAAGATCAGTTTGCTGGATGGCTAACACCTTATCCATTTAGCATTGCCCTTTGTTCAGTTCTTATGGGGTTTTCCAGAACATGCACTCTATTGAATTTTCAACATAAATTAAAAATGAACTTCCAGCCATTAGGGAAATTGGGATTGAAGTGAATGTAAGCGGAGCCCTGCTATATCAGCCCATCTGGTCCAGCATCCTTTCTCAAACAGTGGCCTACCAATTGCTTATGGCCATCCTAAAGCAGAAAACAAAAGCAAAATCTTCACCTGCTGTTGATTATCTGCAAACATCCTTCAATGGCATCCCTGCTCATCTCTCTGACCTGGAGATGGTACCTACGAATCAATTCTAGTAGCCATTGATATACCTGTCCTCCATAAATTTATTTAACTCTTCCTTATAGCTATCCAGGATGGTTATTTTCACCTACTCTTAAAAATATAAGAGGAGCCCCGCTGGATCAGGCCACAGTCCATCTAGACCAACATCCTATCTCACATACTGGTTCACCAGTTGCTTCTGGACATTCTCAAGCAGAATACAAAAGCAAAACCTTCACCTGCTCTCAGTGACTTGCAAATGGTCTTTAGAGGCATCCTGACCACCTCCACAACCTGGAGGAAAAATCTAGGCATCAATTCTACAGCCTTTCTGCACTTAGCTAATTAGGCTACTGTGAACTAGGGCTGGGAAGCTTCTGGTAGAGGTGGACTTGTCATGAGGAAAGCTTTCCCAAAGCATCCATTATCGGACAGAAGTGTGAATGGTCATCCCATTTACCAGTCTGTGTTACTGCTTCCAAAGCCAGAAGTTCTGTCTCCTCACTGCCACGATTGGCCACTCCGTGACATGCTTAGATGTTGTTGCAGAAGGGCATATTCAAGCAGAGGGGCGTATTGTGGAAGATCCCATCAGCACCTATGATCTAATGCCCCTCTCATGACTCTATGACCGGACGTCACTCCCGGGATCGATGGTCTGGTCGCATCAGAGGTTTGCAATCTATCATGGCCACCGACGCTACCATGCCTGTGTGGATGCCGCCTCCCCCACCTATAGGGATCTAGAAGAAGAGTGAATGGTCACACTTCAGGTAAGCTTTTGGTCAATGTTGGTAAAGGTATGGAGCATGATTTACTGCATGACACCTAATCAACAATTAAAGGATTTCTGCAGAGGCAGGGCTTTCCTGTAACAGCCTATTCTGTGTACAGATGCTCTTCCTCAGAAGTTTACTAATTGTTAACTACTGGAATAAGTGTGAATAGGCCTCTGGTAGCCATTGATACACCTCCATGAACCTGTCTAACTTTTCCTTAAAGCTAATGAGCCTGGTTTCACTCTTCAGGCTTCCTTGTTCTGTAGGATGCTCACTTAGACTCTTCTTCTAGAGATTGTGTTATTAGAACTCAAAATGTGAGGAAGAGAAAGATCAATAGGGTTGGGAAAGAAGGAGAAAAGGTAACAGCATGGTGGAAACATTTGTTTCAAGGGGTCTGGTGGTAATAATATTGCAGTTTAATGCTTGTGACTGGGATCAGTAATTGCTGTCTGTCTTCACGTCTTTAGGTGAAGGAAAGGCTAGAAATGTATGGAACAAGGATAATACAGTTACATATTTTATGAGAATTATAATTCTTTTCCTATGCATGTCTTCACTATCATTACAGTCTAGGGGAAAGAGTCCTTATCACTTTTCTTTCTTAGGCAGCTAAAAAGTCCCTCAAGGAACCACACAGATGCTGTAACAATTGGTATGGTGTAACGTAGTGGTAGAGAAGTGGCTTGGTAAACAAGTTGTAGGTCTAGTCTTCAGCAACTTTACATAAGAGGACATAGACAAACGTCATTTGCATCTTTGCCAAGGAAATAGCACTGCATTTTCATGTAGCCATTAGAAGTTAATTTTGGTCCGATGGCCCTTGATAACAGCAAGCCCATGATAAAGCAGCAGAATAAATTACTACCTGAGTCAGAGACTAAGGCTATAATACTGCAACAACAAAGACAAGAATTGAATCTAACAAATATATGGCATAAGTTCCTACTGGTAAAATCAAGGACACTTAACCTCTATTCAATGACCATGAGGCACAGCTTCCAAGCAATCTTTCAGCACTGGGGGAGGAAAGTAGAGCTGGCTTTTCTACGCTGCTTTTCTCACCCATTTAAGGGGAGTCAAAGCAGCTAATGAAGCTTTTTGTTCTTCTCCCCACAACAGAATACCTGGTGAGGTAGGTGGGGCTGTGGGAGCTCAGAAGAGAGCTGTGACTAGCCCAAGGGCACCCAGCTGGCTTCATGGAGGAGAGAGGAATCTAACCTGATATTCTCAGCTAAGAGTCTGGCTCCTTCACCACTAGACCAAACTGGCATTATAACATTATAACACCAAATGCACCTGAAAATTGGCCACACTGAGCACAGTAGATTAACTAACCCCAGCTGGAATATGCATGATGGAGGAGCCAGACGTTTTGTTCATTTTGCCCTCTTGGGTCAGATGCTCCTAAATATATACATGGAAGTCAAGTAGAAGAACATATGTTTTCCTCTAACTAGTTAAAAATCCTGCTGCCAGGATGCAGGCCAGTAGCAGACACTTAGGCAGCAGAGAACAGATTAGATACAGCCTCTTCCATCCAGCTGAATATAATCATGGAGATGAGAAGAAAAACAAAACCAACATCCATGTATCCACAGTTGGGATTTTCTGCTTCAGGCCTGGTGGCAGAAGGGGACCAGTAAGGAAGAACCTGCCAGGACATCTTAAGACAGCAAGAGCAAGTGGATCCTTAAAACACTTGGTGTTACCTGTTCTCAAGCTAGTGTAGCGGGGAGGCCAATTAGCCTGTGTCTGTCTTGGGCACTGTGGTCATGGTGGCCCACTGTTGTTAGCTGTGATCGTGATGGTCCCTTCCAGACTAGCGGATAAAAATCTGCAGTTATATAAAAATTTGCTGCAAACAACAACACATTGTCCCCACTCCAAACGGAGGTCCACTGCTTTCTCCTCAGCAGCTGTGAGACTTCTGTGGCGTGCAGGATGAGGGGCGTGTCACGTGGGATGGGGCAACCAAGGGAAGCAGAACTGCAGGATCAGCTCTCATTGGCTGTTTCTCACCATCCTGTCAGGACAGCAGGAAACTTCAAATTTACCTGATACTGTGGAACAAGTGTTGATCTTTCTGCAGCGGGTGAATCCACAGTAGCTGCAGCATAAGGCACTGCAGCTATGAAATATCGGTCGTCAGGCATGACACCCGTGCATCGACTGCGCATCAGAATGCACAGTATCCCCCATTCTGGACACACCAGCTTTAACAAAACATAGGTTAAATAATTTGATCTCTTTGTTTCTTTTTCTGTGGTTTCAAGAAAAGTGCTAGCATAGTGTAACAGAATGTTGGAATAGAACCTAGGCCCTTTCTGCATTGGGCCTTATTTCAATTCCAGATTATATCTCAGAATGGAAACCTGCCATCTGCATGCTGGTGCAGACTATGGCAGGCCTTGAGTGGGACTTGAAATAGAATGCACCAGCATGTGAGTACCAGGTCCCTATTCCAGGATATAAACAAGAATAACCAGTGCAGACTGCATCCCAGTTGTCTGTGACTGAAATATTTGCTTGCCCTTGCCTAGCTCACAAGATAGAGTCCTGTTCACATTTAAATTCAGCGGGATGGTATCCCCCTGAAGTTAAGTTCAGGGACAGTGGCCAGCATTCACACTGTGAGCACCATCCCCAACTTACCTCTGGGCATTTGTGGTGCAGATGACCCATCCTGGACCATCCAAGTTGCTATAGCAATGGCCGCAGCAATTTCCCCTATGTTGCTTGTCATCATGGCAAATATGAAGCAATGCGTAATTGCGCAGATACATTCCTGTCCCTATGCAGTGTTTGCACCCAGTCAAACTGCAAGACAGTCTTTACTGCTCCACAGCTTTGGAGGAGTGGGATGCCCCCACATGCTCCAGGCCACTCTGGGATAGAGGCAGTGCCATGGCATGCTAATGGAGTAGTCCAGAGCATGTGAGGGCTTTCCTGGAAAGGTAAGTGTGAAAAGGTCCTGGGGCAAGGTTAAACAGAGGGGAAGAAACTAATGAATGCCAGCTTGAACTCTCCAGAATAAAGCTGGCCTAGAAATGTTGTAAAGAAACAAAATATGTATGTAGATTAATTTCCTCTACACATTCCAACTGGCGATATTGGGGATACAATGTGATCAAGGTGTCTTCACCAGCAGTGTGTATATGGATGTATCAATTACTTCAAAAGTGAGCCAGTTTGGTCTAGTAGTTAGGGAGCTGGACTCTTATCTGGGAACACCGGGTTTGACAGATTAAACCTTAGGTGTGGCTCCACCCTCAGTTAGATATTAGCATCCAGGATGCAATGTAATTTGTGAGCCCAGATTTGTAAAATTAGATTTGCAATAGAATATTTAACCATCTAACACCAGAGGTCAAAGGGTGTACAGCACCCTAACAGCCAATGTGGCAATAAGATTTGTTGCCCAAACAGAGTGTCATTAGCCTACCAATCCAACATCTCCAGTGTCTAGTCCCAGTATCAAAAAGGATTGTGTGAGACAGTCTGGTCTTGTGGTTAGTGTACCAGATTCATATCTCGTAGTCTCGGGTTTTGATTCCACAATGCTCCATGAAGCCAGCTGGGTGACCTTGGGCTAGTCACAGCTCTTTTCTGAGCTCTCACAGCCTCACCCACCTCACAGGGTGTTCTGTTGTGGGGAGAGGAACAGAAAGTTTTGTTAGGCACTTTCAGTCCCCTTAAATGGGTGAGAAAAGCAGATCAGAAAAGCCAACCCTTCTTCTTCATCTTTTCTTCTTCTTCTTTTCTTCTCCTTCTTCTTCTTCATCATCTTCATCATCTTCCTCTTCAAAACTGCTATGCAACCTGTGTTTTAATCACAGCAGCATGACTTGACTGATCTTCTGCCTTCTGGAGCATGTTTGGTGGGTGGAACTCCCCAAGGTCTCCCAGAACATCCAAAGACATCATTTTTTAAAATGTGTCATTTCCTTCTATTATTTGTGATTTATCAACTCATTGTACATTCTAACAAGCTTATCATTTCACCACTTACCCATTCTGCAAGGTCCAGCAATCCAGGAAGATGCTGATGAGCACAGGTGCACCCAAGCAAAAAAGCCAATAAAGACAAGGCTCTTTACTTAAACATAGGGTTCCTTTTAGAAGTCCTGGAAGTCTTTTGAAACAAGAGGGTTCTTTCCCCTTAGTACATATGATGTTTTGCTGGGTCACTGAACTTACTTTGGTGTTCTCTTTATTTGAAATAAGACATGAAAAATTACCTGAAATTACTTGCTCTGCCCAGTGTAAGTTTGATATGGTACTAATGTACTGAAAAGGGTTTCAAGTTATTTCCATGCTTCCCCAACCCGACTATCCTGGATGCTCTGATCTGGGATAGGCAATCTGCCCCAGAGGGTCATCTGTCTATGGAATTTGTTGCCAGAAGAGGTGGTAACAGCAACCAGCCTAGATGGCTTTAACGAAGGGTTAGACAAATTTATGGGTGAAAGATGTATTAATGGCTACTCAGTGGATGCCAAAGTACATCTTTCAGGCTGGGGGCCAAGTAGGATGCCTCTAAGAGCAGGAGGTTTGCCCTTGTCCCTGCTTGAGATACCCATGGGCCACTGGTGGGCCACTGTGTGACACAGGATGCTGGACTAGATGGGCTGTGGTCTGATCCTGCAGGGATCCTCTTATGTTCTTCAATTGCTTGTGGTGCGAAACACAGTCATATGCATTAGTATGCCCTGTTCCGTGCCAGCTCCTGCAGCTGCTTTAAAGGCCATACTAGCTTTGGAGTTGGGTTAGGGGGCATTTTGGTGGCACTCTTTGCTGTACTGCTGAAATGGGTCTGGTATACCACCCCAGAGAATGCTGGCAGTCCAGATCAGGATGCCATTTGGGGTGCCATAGTCCAATCTATGTTCCACCCTTCGCAGAGGACGAAGGGTCTTCCTTAAACAGGTGCGAAAAGGACTTTTACGGCCCAATAGCTTAAGTAATTTTAATCAATCAGACTTCAGAGTAACAATGTTACCGGCTGAAACTTGTGGCATCTTAAGACTGTTTTCAGTACTCATGTCCTTTCCTCTGTTTTTGTTGCAAAAGCTTGGCCAGTCTGAGATGAACTTGGCCAGTATCTTAAACGCAGAGAATAAATAAAGAAGAGAGGAAGAATGTTTTCATTGCCAGCATTTGTTAGGAGATCCACTTACTATCTAACAGATGAGTTTCTGCTCTTTTCTGTCAGGCTATTTAGACCAGATTTACCACTTCTACATGCATTTTTGTACATTATGAATGCTAGTACACAGTTAAGTATTATTTACGGTTCAAGTAGAGCTATGTGTTACGATTATAGTTTGAGGAGTCTTCATCATTTTAACAGACTGATTTCCTTGCAAAAAGATTTAGAATCCACCCTAAAAGCCCCCTAGACATTGATCCTTCTTACAGTACATCTGCTCAAAAGTATGACCAAGCTCGGCTTGCCTTCCTCCTAGAAATCCCTCCATATAAAATAATTGATTCAATGGTTTTTTTTCCATCAGTCTAAATTACAATTCTAGAGTAATTGACCCAAGAATCACATTTGTAGTGAATCTCATTCGCCTGTTTCTAGAAGCTTCACTGATGTTCTGAGATACCCAACAAAACTGTTGAGCTTATTTACAAACTCAACTTAGCATAGCAACTTGGTGAAGTCACTTGGAGAAAAGCAGTCAGTTTATTATTATTTGTAGTTCCAATCATCTCAGTTTTTCCACCACCTGGAGCTGCAAGTGCTAATGGCTCCCAATGAATGGGAGACACAATTGTTCCAGATTTAAAGAATAAGCCAAAGGGGGAAAAAATCAATTTGTTCAAGAACATTTGAAAAGCAAGAAAAGTATTAGTTACAGTCAATCCATGGAAACAATTTCAGCCTTTACTTTTTCTTCATTAACAAAGTATAACACTGATTTCAATCCACTATTGACATAGAAACAATTATCTTTTTAGGTTTCCCTTTTAAGCTATTACATCCAAAGTGTTCAAATTTTCCCTGACACCAGGCCCGCTGCCTTACATAAGTAGACCTGTATTTATGGTTTTGTGTTCCCCTAATACATTAGGCTTAACATAAAGTGTTGCTAAGCAAAGTGAACAAATATCAACATACCTTTCTTGGTTCCCATAAAGTAATATACAGAGCAAAACCATGCTGTGCGAGTAATCATCACTTATAGAAAGCTGGGTGCTAAGGGGAAGCATAAAGGGACAATTTACAAATGGGGGTGAGTGTGTTAGGGGAAGACTACCAATAAATCAGTGATGTTGGGTGTGGAGGTGCAGCCTAGCCATTTAGATCAATGATGCCTTCTGAAGCCAAAGCTTCCTGGACTGCATTAAACAAAGGAGTGACATTTCACCTACCAGGCAAAAGCAAACCCACGCAATACAAAGACCTGTTGTGCAATGGGTGATTGTATTTAATTGCACAGATTGTGACAGGCAAAACATATATCTACCTTCATTAGAGCAAAGGATGCTCTTAAAGACCCTTCACATAAATGCTGAAGAGATCCCAAGGGATTAAAATGAAAGTAACTATGAAGATGGATACCTGAGAAGAAGAAGAGTTGGCTTTTCTACCCCGCTTTTCTACTCACCCATCCAAGGGGACTCAAAGCGGGTGCCAAAGCTTTCTATTCTTCTATCCACAACAGAACACCCTGTGAGGTGGGTGGGGCTGTGAGAGCTCAGAAGAGAGTTGTGACTTGCTGGCTTCATGGAGGAGAGAAGAATCAAACCCAGTATTCCCAGGTAAGAGTCCGGCTCCTTAACCACTAGACCAAACTGGCTCACAGAATACATATGGAAGGAACTGAGTTCACCTATAAGATAGGTCCTTTGGCTACAATGAGAACTAAAGCCTACGTTATTTCTGTCCTAAATGACCCCTGAAATACAACACTGAATGTCTAGAATATGCCCTGACCTGCTGAAGTACAAGCTAAAGGCAACTGGAAGCATTTTCAAGCAGTGACATAAGCATGACATTTTGCAAGATATGTCTCATTGATTCCAATAGAACTCAAGCTTCACTAAGTCTTTAACAGTGCCCCTTACCGATAACAACCAACCAATTTCAAGGACTGCAAAAATGGTTTTCATTAACCATCAACTTTGATTCATAAGTTAATTTTTTATAGACGTTCCAAGGATGGATTCACATGACTAGGTCCTCTGATTGCTCAATGAACTGTAAAAGGAATGGTGCATGGAGCTCAGTCTTCTTCAAGGTTTCAACAGAATTTTGTTCTCTTTGCTTGATTGATAGACAACTACAGAGGAATGCCTGAATGCTTTTATAAATTTGCATATTAGAACAAATAAGATACCTAAGTAGACCCGTAAGTGGAGTCAATACTGAACTAAGGTTTCTACATTCAGCAAACCTATATCAGTTACATCAATTTTAAAAAATTCTAATTGTTTAATGTTTTAATACTAATATGTACAATTTTCACTTATAGTTAAGAAAAAACATGCTGTCAGAACAATAGCATTCATGTGAAGAATCCTTTTTTCCCTACCTAATATGACCTTCCTAAGCATGGATTAAATTCAAAATACCCCCCTTCCTTGGTTTGCCATCTTGTTGCAACTTCTTTATTTTTGGACAAGTGCCTGAATTAGAGGACAGAACTACTAGCTAGATGGATAAAGACAAAAATAAAGACAATTAGAGGACAGAACTACTAGCTAGATGGATAAAGACAAAAATAAAGACAATTAGAGGACAGAACTACTAGCAAGATGGATAAAGACAAAAATAAAGACAATTAGAGGACAGAACTACTAGCAAGATGGATAAAGACAATGGTTACAATAACTAACAACAGCAAATAGAGCAAACTAAAAGCAGAAAGTAACTATTCTGTTCCACTCTAGATATGGATGTAATCTAGAAACAACTGTTCTCCTTCCATAGATCACTGAAAATTCACCCTCAGTGTCATATGAAGGGGGGTAAAAATCTAAGACTTGGAGAGAAAAAAGAAAGATGTTTTATTGCATTCATGGGGTCCTTTGCTGATGTGTAAATGGGCTGCCTGAATGAAAGCATCTAAGATATTATATACCCAGATGGATGCAACAGGTATACAACTTCAAATGCACTGCTTGAAGGTTCTGCTCCATACTGTGAAGTTACGGGCAAACAGTCTGTTCGTCTACCTGCTATGTCTGATTTTCTCTTCAGTTTATTGGAATATCAGGCATTGCAGTCGGAGTGTCGTATTTAATGATACTTAATCTTTCCCCCCTCTCAAAAGAAAAAATACGTTTATAGAAAAAACAGGCATAGCATCTGAAAAGAAAAGACAAAAATGAGAGAGAGAAGCAGTTTAATGCATTTGGCCATGTAAGTACAGCAAGTACGTAAAACAAAACATTTTTGAAGAATTTATACCAAGTAGCTTGAATAAACTACACAGAGAAAATTAATAACTTGAGTATGCATTTGTTTGTTTTTAAAAGTTTTTTAAAGACTTGTAATCCTGCAATTTTTATGAATATGCACTGTCCCACAGTACTCTGGGAGCCAGGAAATGCTCAGTGGTAAGAGAAAACATATGGATGAAGAGTCCTTACACTTAGCAACTACTTTTGCTTCTTTGTGTGCAGGTTAAAAGGTGCCACTAAGTTGAGCTAAACAGTAATTTCATGCACAAATTCATTTCGTGCAGCCTTTAGACAAAAATACAGAAGTTACTGCTACTTTTCCTCTGAAACTTCCCACTCTAGTTTACAGCATCTGATATGCTTGGGCAGTCTCTCATGAAAGTATCGACCATGCCTGATCTTGCTTACCTTCTGAGATCAAGATTGGCAAAGGGCAGGTGAAAGAGCAAAGTATCAGATGCATAACCAGTCCCAAAGGCAGAAAGATCCACCATGTCAGCTCCCAAGCAACCTCTATTCTAGTATCTTCTATGGGAAAAGGACTTTCCCAGGATAGCTGCATCTCTCCCTTTCTTCTCTAGCAATAATCACTGAAAAGCCTATACAAAAACGTGAGTACCAAGACTCCAGTTAGATGCATTTATGCTGTTATTGCAATTTCATGCTCCTTTGGGGGAGAGGGTTGCAGCTGCAGGTCAACAGAAACTAACTGCAAAAGAAAACCTAACAGTTTGCTCAGACTTATCACTGAACAGCATTTTCAGAAAGCTGTCTGATACTATGCTTTAGGTACACTTTACAGCAGTGTGTGCCTAGGGCAGTGATGGCGAACCTTTTGAGCTCGGTGTGTCAAAATTTGCAAGAAAACCTAGCTAAACTGGGGTGCTGTGTCACTTCTAGGAATATCCATAATTTTGTGATGTTTGTAGCTCTAGTAAAAAAGTTATATATGAATATATGAATTTTATTAAAAGCAAAAACAAATAATTCTTTACATTAGTGACTTTTGTTGCTAAATCTTCAATTGAAAGTTGGTATTTCATACACTTCAAGAACAAGCAGGCAATACACGTCCAGCTGCCAGGGTGACCAGGTGTGTCACCCAAAAGGGCTTGGTGTGTCACCTGTGATACGCGTGTCATAGGTTGGCCATCACCGGCCTAGGGAGTCGTCTGAACTTTGCAAGACAGAATTCTGAGAATACTCTCTCAAGATCAGCCTTTCTGCCTTACCTCTACTTTTCAATAAAAGTTTTCATCAACTTCCAGCATACGTTAAGTGAACATTTCTTCCTTCCTACCCCTATGCCTTTCTCTAGTACACGGGAGCTTTGGCAATTCATTCAACAGCAACAGGCCTACCCCATTCACTCTAGCTTCTTTCAAAATGTAGTTCTCAGAAGGGAGTCTCCTCTGCCCTTTAAAGCCAAAACTGCACAATGTTCTCTCTGGCCCTGTCTGCAGTGGGCCATGAGAACACCCAAAGGGACCTGCTAGGTCACTCCATCTGCAGTCCAGAAGAAGTCATGCCTTCACTGGAAGACTCTGTCCACATCAGATGGAGTTTTAAGTGGAGTACAGAACAAAAATGCCACCATATCCTACTCCACCCAAGCAGTTCATGGAGGATTCTAGCAAGTATACAACACAATGGCCTGCATTATGCTGGGCACCCAAAGGCACCCTGCTTTGGGGCACCCTGTCAACTCCGAAGGCCAGAAAGTTTCATTCCTACCACCCCAAAATTGGGATGGGAAGGCTGTTATCATAGTCAGCCCTTAAACTGGACTCTAGGTGAATTGGGTTACCTAGAGTTGGACACCACCGTGTGGGATACTTCATGCAGTGTGGGAATGGCCTTTGTATCCTAACAATTGTAATAATATTTGTAGCTTCTGCTAAAGTGTCAACACAGAAAGAACAGTATGTGCATGTATATGTGACAGAAAGGTGAGGAGGAACAGAGAGAAAAGACATTCTGCTAGAACATCACTATCCTCTTTCCTTCATTTTACCGACACATTTGCCAGGGCTGAGGGGAGGAATGCTGAGCAAGCAAAAATGCCATGCTTCATTTTAGACAAGGGGTGCTTCCGCACAGGGGCAAATAAATCCGGGTCTACTGCACCCGGATTTAGTAAAACCGGATCCCAGGGGAACTGGTTTCACCAAATCCGGATCCCCGGTAGATCCCCCGCACACGCGGCATAGATCCGGATTGGAGACTGGTGCTGTGTGGACGCACAGCACCCGCATCCCATCCGTGCCCCTGGGCCCTCCCCTGGCCTGCCATGGTTGGCTCGTTGGAGCCAAGCATGGCGAGCCAGGGACCTCGCTGCCGTGGCTCGCCCTCACCCCATTAGCGGTGGATCACTGCTTCTGGAGCCAGGGTGAGCCTCCCTAAAGCCCACCCTAGCCCACCCTGGGGGGAGCGCGGCGAATCCCCTCCTTACCTCATCAGCGTCGCCCTGATTCTGAGGGTCAGCGCCTAGGATGCAGCGCGCCTGCGTCCTGCACGTCTCCTGAGTGGCTGGGGCTACTACTGGCAGCCCTTGCCCTCAAGAGGCGTTCTTCGCAGGTGTGTTGCCCTGAATAGATGGCCAATCATGGCGGGCCGGGGGAGGGCCCTGGGTGGGCACACTTGCGCCGTGCGAACGCATCCTAAGTGGATGTGTTTTCACGGCGCAAGACCACATAATATGTGGTGTGCCAAAAACACCCATTAAGCACACTTTAAGCACGGATAGGTGCGGACACACCTACCAGAAGTGTGCTACTTAGACCCCGCATATGTGGACGCACCACCCAAAACCGCTTTTCAAAGCGGTGTTGCTGTACAGACACATCTCACTGGAAGTGTGCCACACAGCAACGCATGTGCGGATTAGCCGCGGCAAAAGTGTGCTTAATGGGTGTTAAAGGGCCTGTGCGGAAGCACCCAAGGACAGGGCAACCACAGATTATTACTCATAATTGCTAAGAAAGCACCACAATATGCCTCTGAGATTAATTTCTATGGGTAACTCACTTTTTTTTTAAAACAAAACAACAACAGTTGTTTCTGTTTCATGTGTAGCTGGGTCTACAACTGACCAAATCATGAGAAAATAGGGAACTAAACAAGACAATATCTTCATTGGATTGAATTTACAGTACATTTACCTCATTTGAGAGTTTCAGCACTCAACAAGATTTGGAATGGCATACAATAATCCCTTGTGCAACACACTTTTGCTCTTACAAGGTGCATAAATTCAATATCTACCATGGTGCATAAATTCCAGAGTCATTTAATGTGACTCTAGAAACTTGCAGTATCACAATTTCACCACAGCAGCAGCACCACTGACTCAACATGGTAGGCTGGGTCTCCATTCCAGAGTGCCATTAACTTATAGAGGCACACTGCTGCCCTAAATCCTGAAGCATACTGTTATGAGGAATGACTGTATCTCCAACGTTCTGCTTCTGAATAGGGATGTGCACAAAAATTCATTTCAAATCCAATGGATATTGACATTCGAATCAGATTTTTAAAAATCCAAATTTTCAAATCCAGATAGAATTTTCAAAAATCCGATACAGATTTTTTTAATAACTTGACTGGATTCATCATCGTATATCACATCTGAATATCGGGTCTATTTGTGTTTATAATACAGGATGCAAACGAAATGCAATAAAAACAGGATGCAAACGGATTCAAAAATTGGATACGAATGTTCCTGACATTTGTATATTTGAGTTTGAATTGGATTTTTGAATTTTTGAATTGAATATTCGATTCAAATCGAATTCGAATGCAAAAAAAATGCATCCATGTAGATCCCTACTTCTGAACTATTACACTGTATCCCTGTCCAAACAGATCTAAGGTGAACTATGTGGTTAAGGCACCAAGACCAACTTCTTTTATTCAAAGTTTCGGGACTCCTCTTTCATTGCCCAAGTGAAAGGAGTAGCCACAGAGGGATGGTGTCCAGGATAGTCCTCAAAATTTCTAGTGTGTTCAAAGGTTCTGAATGGTTGGTGGCTTTTGTTTGCTTTCTGCTTTTTGAAAACACAGAACATGAATCCAAATACAGTCATTCTAATAAGCTTTCTTGATACCAACACCTCCTATGTATATGCGTACACATACATTTATAAATATATATAATATATACATGTAGTACCTAACACTAAATAAAAGGACAGCAATATTATTTTTCTTACATACAAGATTGCAATTTAGCCTCGCAAACTTCAATGGCATCTTGAGTTTTGCCAGGCTAACGTTATCACAATTTTACAGTTTGAGAACGTGACAGAGGAGGGCAGTATTTTACAAGTTTATCATAGATAATGTTCCCATCAGAGAAGTCTGTTTTTAAAAAGGGTAGCCTGACCATCTCTGATCACAACAGCTTCATTTTACTTCATTTTATTATTTTATTTGGTAGTGTTAACATCAGGAGAGAGACCCTTGATATTACCTAATTACATCTACTAGTTAAAAATGTTTTCATCAAATCATAGCAATCTGGTGGAGGTAAGATGCAAAGGCTGTGACTGCCATTGCATTTGCCAGAGCAAAAGACTCAATGAACACAGTGGGGCATGGAGTGCCTCCAGACACATGTGATTTCCATGTTAAATTCAAAACACCTTCCAGTCCTCCAGACTAGGGGATTGGAAACTTCACATTTCCTGTGCCGCAGCTTCTAGTCCCCCAACTAAAGGAACAGAAGCTTCAAAATTCCTGCACTAGAGCTTCTGGTCACCCAGACGGGAAGCTCTGCCGCCTGCTGTAGCGACATAGCATTTGAAGGTAAGTGCACAGTAAAAAGATGCTTGTTAACCATACCAAAGCTTGGGCACCTGATGAGCTGCAACTACAGCGAAACTGTGTCCTGCCTGGGTCAGTGGTAGTTATGTAACATAACACCACAGGTTGTAAATTCTATAGCTGATTGAGTATCCTCCATAGCTGAGGAACTAGGTACATCTCTCTCTGTAATAGAGAGAAGGATAAGACCTGCACAGTTACCCATATAAGATCTAAGCATATTTTTACTTCACTGGGGAAGGGGGGATGGGCCGCCCCCACTGCAGGGCAGGAAGCAGTGAACTTGCTTAATTGTTCAATCCCTGCCTGGAGGCACCCATGGTTAAATCTGAGTGGCCATGGTTAGAAGCACCCTCAAAACCAAGTGTTTGTAGCTCTGTTTTGCAATAGCCTTCAGTCTGACAGGAGGGAATAGCTGGGTAAATAATGCTCAAAGGTTAAGTGCTAGAGGAAGGAAATTCAGTTAAGATTGGACTTGTGAGACCCATGTGTATGTTCTGCTGTTTATACTTTTATGTGATTGCAGGGGCTGAGCAATCTGGTTCCAGATTTCTGTATGAAAGCCTGTGTACACACAGGGATCCCCTTCCAATTACAGATAATTTGCATTTTCTTTGCAGACAAGACACGAAGAAGGGTTTCTGATCGGTGCAGTTCTGCCTGTTTCTGGTACTGTATATTCATGTTAACTGTGACTAAAACATTTGCACTGGGCCTGGATTTGTGGGGAGCCCAGAACTTACATGAAATTAGCTGCTGCTGCTGCTTCTTTTTTAGATTTTGTATTTTTGATGCTGCTGCAAAATAACATACCCTGTAGTTTATTTTACACTGTTCCATGCAATAATCAGAAAATGTTGCTTGTAAATCTTTTAAAACTGTGTGCCCAACTTCTGTTGTAATCTTACATGTGTTTACCTAGAATTAAGCTCTAATGAACAGTTTGCGTTTCTTCTCAGCAAACATTCCTCTGTTGAGAAGATTTTGTAAGGCTCATAATATAGTATGTCTGTGTGGAAATTCACAATACAATTTGTCTCTGTCTTGCTCACTGTAGCCACCATGAGGGCTCATCATCCTCCAAAAAATATTTGAGAGGGAAGATAGGTACCAGCGAGGAGCAGGGAATTCTCTGCCCAACAATCTTCTTACACTCACACCTCAGTTTTAATCCAGCTTCAGTCCACTTTTAGGGTGTTTTTTCCACTGTCACTAGAAGTACCCATTAAATACCCATTAATGGGTAATAAATGGCATTTTTGTACCCATTAATGGGTACTTAATGGGTACTTCTAGTGACAGTGGAAAAAACACCCTTAGAGTGGAAAAACACATCAGCAAAGTGTTCTTTCCACATTATCTCAACCAAAGGTGGATTTTCCGAATTAGATGATGTGAAAAGAAATCAGTCTGCCACCTTGCTGCCATGTTCTTTCACTCTGAAAGTGGACTCAATTTGGATTAAAACTTAATCACGCACAGCCTAGGGTTTACAGTTCTGGACCTGAGAAATTAAAAACATGACCATCAGAATCCTAGATGAAAGCAGAAATAGTACATAGCTTTTGCATGGCACATTTCAGTACTCAGGCACTTCGTTCTTCTGAAAGTTTTTACCACAAACTTATATCAACCTTATGTTGTGAGTTCAAATTCTGTTTCAACCAATTAGCCACCTTCAATATATGAATTTCAAATTAGGGACCTCGACACTCATATTCCTCAGCAGCAAACTATTGCTCTTTCTATCAGGGTATACAAACTTACAGGGCAGGAATTCACTAAACTACAGGGCTTTTTTGCTATAAAATTTTATTTAACGTTGAGACTCTGCAAAGTTTAAAATTACAGTACTGGAAATGGTGGGATTTTCTTTGGCTGTAACAAACGCACTTACTCAAGGCAAATCCACTGAAATGAATGGCAAGGGCTATCAAGAAAAATGTTGGCAGCCCTTTCAGCACCATTGCCCATTCGGGTGTCAGTTGACTTAGAAGGTATTTTATCCTCTCACGAGCGTGCATTCTCTAAGATAACAGGCAGCTGAAACCACAGTGCTTGCAGCAGGATGCTACAGGTGTCCTACAGCTGGAATTACTTCTGGAAGGGTCCCCCACTCATGTAACATTTGCACTCTGCTAGCAAGAGCCTGGTTTTAAATTCAGACTCATATAGCGCTAGCAGATGCGGTTTAACAAGTGTAGGAGATAAATGGGCATTGACGAGTTTGTGTCAATGATTTTAAATTCAAAGAAACTTCTGTTCATTAAAAGGAACAGCTGAACAAAGTGGAAGAAGCCCTCTATATACATCTTTGCTCACTGGAATGCACCTAAAGAACTATAAGCGGGAGGGTGGGGGGGTGGGACAGAAAGCAATATCATATCAAAAACAAAAGCAGGCCTTTGCCGGTTACTTCTTAAACCTATACAAGAGATTGTCTGGCATAAACCCATCTTTCAGGTGCAAAATGAAGGCAGAAAATATCTATACATATCCAACTATGGTCAGAATTCTTAAGCAATTGATTGCTTTTTTCATGAATGTATCAATTAAGTTGATTTAGGGCCCAGCTACACCTAATTTTTAATCCACCTTCAATCAACTTTCAAAGCAAAGTGACCAGCAATTTTCCTTCTGTATTATCTAACCTAAAGGTGAGTTTTCTGGGTTAGATAATTAGGCAGGAAATTGTCCTGCTGCTAACTAATTCCCGCTCTGAAAGTCAATTAAAGGTGGGTTAATGCTTAGGTGTAGCTGGACCCTCAAGAATAGGGTTGTTTACACCTTACTATTTGATAGAGGTAATGAGTAAACAAAATGTCATTATAGTACTGTACTTTGGTGGGGGCTTAGAATACAAATTTCATTTCAAAATGTACACTGTTATGTCCATCCTATGAGCCAAACTGACTAGGGATCACACCACCCTTTGGGGTTACTTTTTAATAACCCCATGTTAATTATTCCAGAACAGCCACCTGTGACACTATACTCTTGCTCAGCACAGATTACAACACTCACATCCCCTAGACAAACAAGCAAAGATTTCAGACACCAGTTGCTGTTCAGTCATGAAAATCAGTGTGTTATCTTGGACCAATCACTGTCTCTCTACTAAGCATAACCCAGGGCTGCTGTGAAAACAAAATGAGTTGAAAAGTTGCACTCACTCTTGGGAGCTCCTTAGAGAGAAGGTGGGAGAGAGTGTATGCATAAGAATAACAGCGGACAGTGTGGGACCTGGAAGGCCTGGATTCAAATCCCTTACTTTCAAAACTGCAAGTAGCTTTAGAGTGATTTGCACTAGCTGGTATACCAGACCACCAAGCGTGCTTAGAACCTGCCTTCCGGTCAAGTGGGATGGTTTAAGAAATCCCGCATGGAGCAGGGATTGGACTAGATGACCTTAGAGATCCCTTCCAACTCTAATTCTATGATTCTATGTCCTACCTTAGACCACAGCAACATGGAGAAAAGAGACTCCTAGTACACTTTCCTGTCCAGAATCACAGTGTGCCAGCCTAATTTTCTTCACAAGATAAGCATACTTCACTTAGGCTACCCTGAGCAACAGCAAGGGAAAACAGGCAACAAGGATAAATCCTGCCCTTCATCATTATTACAAATGCAGCTACAAAGTTGAGGACTGCAACACTGAAGAGTGCACAGGACATCAAAATCTGATTCTGAATGATTATTGTACATCCCCCTGTGTAGATCCAAAAACAACAACAGCTCAAATGCACTTCAGAAAGGGTAGTGCATAGCCTTCCTGTTCTCATTCCATCACTAATCTGTCTTTTCCAGCCTAGAATATTCACAAGAGACGGGCAGTATAGGGTTTGTTTTATTTATTTATATTTTTATCCCACCTGATACCCAAAGGTCTCCGGGCAGGTTTCACGTCAAAAATCAAACATCGTTAAAGCAATAACAATACGTATTAAACCAGTAGCATCCACAAGTGGGAAGGGAAAGTGTATCCCCATTAACCGAAGGCCAGATGCATCTTCACTGTCTTCCTAAAAGGTAACAGGCATGCCTCATGGGGGGGGGGAGACTATTACATAGTCTGAGGGCCATCACAGAGAAGGCCCCCTCCTGGGTGCCCACCCCTTCTGCTGCTGAGGGTGGTGGGACAACCAGGGGGATCTCACCTGTGCACCTTTCTCTAAGCTTCCCCAGAGGAGCTTTTCTTCTTCTGCGTCTCCCAGTTACGTTCAAGCGAATGCATGGAGACCGGCTTCCTCCCCAGTATATTCGCTTCAACCTTTACACCGTAAGGCAGGTAAGTCTCTGAAGAAAAGCACGAGGATAGCCAAGCAAGGAGTAAGAGGTAAAGAAGTTTTCCAGGGAAACGGGCCCTATCCTGCCACCTCTAGCATCTCAGGACGTGAAGATTTCTCGCCAGGCCGCTTGGATTCAGACGAGGTTACGGGGGAGGCTTCCACACGCAGGTGCGTTCCGCCTCCTACCCTCTGAGCCTACCCACCTGTCCCCCCCCCACCGGCCCCACCGCACCTGACGGCGCAACCTCAGACGTGTCAAACGGGGAAGCCGGGCAAGGGACGCACCCCACAGCCCCGCGCAAGCCCCTTCCTCACGGCAGGCGCGAAATGGTGGACACGGTGCCCGTCCCGCCGAGGGGGCCAGAAGAACTTTGCCGCCGCCGCTGCCGCCGCCGTCAGGCGGACAGCTGGCTCGGTGGCCCGAGAGACGCGTGTTCTGGGAGCTACGGCGACCCGACGGGCCGGACGGACGGAGGAGCGAAAAACCCCCTCCCGCCGCCCTCACTGCGAGCGGAGACGGCAGCTGCCACACGGCGACGCCGGACGCCCCCTCGGCGAGGCGAAAGCGCCTCCCGTCTCCCTCACGGCCGAGGCCACCACGTGCGCCGCGCGGCGCTCCCGTCTCGGCGGCACAGGCACCTTCGCCTCCCGGGCTGAGGCTGAGGCTGAGGCGCGCCCTCTCGCTTTCGCCTCCGTCGACGCGCCTCCGTGCGTCCTCCTGGCGCTTACCTGGCCCGCTGTTCGCCTGAGCTGCGCCTCTCCTGCCGGCGCCTCCGCCTCCTCCTCCTCTGCCCTTCTGGCCTTTGCGCTTCTTCGGGGCGCCCTCTGAAGAGGAGCCAGCCGCCCCCTCCTGCTCCTTCGCCGCTGCCGCCCGCCGCCGCGAGTCGCTCATGGCCAGCGCCGCTGTGCGCCGCAGCTTCCTTCGCTCCTCCGAGGGTCCCCGCGGCTGCGCTGGGACGGACCGAGCCAGCCGGCCAGCCAGCCGCCACCACAGTCCCCCTTTCCTCGGCCGCGTCAGGAGGCGGAGAGAGAGAGAGAAAAAGTTTCCCTCCTCGTCTCTCCGTCCTCTCTTGCTGGACCCCTCTGGAGTTTTCTGGGGGGCTCCTGGTGGCTCTTTGCGCCTCGCTCGCTCTCCGCGCCTATCAAGCGCGCAGCTGCCTCCGCGGCGCGCGCTCCGCCTGCGCTCTCATCGCTGCCGCCGCAGCCCAAGAGCGAGAAAAGTCTTGCCTTTTTTCCTCCTTTTTTTCCGGGGGAGGGAGGGAGGGAAGGAAGGAAAGGGGGGGGTTCCTTTCTGCCCGCCCCAGACACCCACCCACACGCACACGCGCACACACAGACTTACCACAGACACACACACTCACTCACTCACACACGCCGTTTGCCGGGGCGGGGAGGAGGAGCCTCCCCTCAGTGAGCCCCTGGGGGCACCGGAGGGTGTGGGAATGTGGGCGGGCCGAGGAGCGGCGGCGGCGGCGGCAGCAGAGGCGAAGAGAGCCCGACAGAGGTCGCGCCGCCTCAGCCGAGCTCCGAAAGCTCGCGGAGCGCGGACGGGCGGGCAGGGAGAGCCGCGTGTGGCGCGCCGAACGACCTTCCCGGACGGCCCGGGAACCGGCGGGACTTCGTGGCCGGACTTGGGTCGAAGCTGCTGCTGCTGCTGCTGCTGCTGCTGCTTCGCCCCACTTCGGCCTCCCGAGGCCTGGGTTGACTGAAGGGAGGTGGTATCACCTAAGGCAGGGGTCCTCAGACTTTTTAAACGGGGCCAGTTCACTGTCCCTCAGACCACTGGAGGGCCGGAATATAGTTTAAAAACAAACTATGAACAAATTCCTCTGCAGGATGGGCAGCGGTGGCAAAAACACCCCGCAGGCCGGATAAATGTCCTCGGCGGGACGCGTGTGGCCCGCGGGCCGTAGTTTGAGGACACCCTGAAGGTTTAATCCAACTTCACCTTCAGAGCGAGAGAATGCATCCGCAAGGGGACAAGCTGTTTTGCTTTCGGGGTTAAATAACTCCGAAAATTCGCCTTTGGGATAGATATGGTGGAGAGAAAATCACTGGTCGCTTTGCGGATGTGTTCTGTCACATTGAAAGTGGACCGAAGGTGGATTAAACCTTAAGTGCAACCACAGCCTAGGAATTGTGCTGAAGAGGGAACAGCAAAAACAGAAAGAAAAACACACACCCCTATGTATTGGGACATAGGCCTGCTTGTACCTGATGGTGTGAACCTGTATTTTGGTTAGATCACTCCGGATTGCAGGCATAAAGCTCATGGAGGTGACTGACTCTTCTTAGGTGCACAGTGAAAACTTCTATTAAATCCCAAACACCAACATGCTCTCTCCAATGACGAGGCAGTGATTTGCCTTCTTATTTCAGTAGGAGAGAAGCAGTCCTTTCACCTTCAGCTCATGTGATGCAGCTGCAAAACATGGGTTTACCAAATCAGTGGAAAATATACACTAGTGGTAGAGAAACTACCTGGAAAGCAGAGGGTTTCTGATTCCGTCCCCAGCCTCTCAAGCAAGCCACTTATGCATCTCTGCCAATAAAACTGCACAGAGGTGCCCATCCAATCAACCAAAAGTTGGCCACACTCTGGTGGTACCTGACAGCAACAAAACTGAATTAAGATTGTACGAAATTGGGACTTGAATCGACCACTCCCTGACACTTTACTAACATCAGCTACTCGTGATTACAACTGTAGTAAGGTAGGGAGAGATATCCAATCTGTGGCCATACTTGCAAAGCCGCTATTGCCTCTGTTAGGAAGAAGACATTCGTAGGCTGAGTGAGCCCCTTGGGGGGGGGGGTGTCCTTGGACACATGCAGATTTCTGACAGCACGCTGTGGACACCATGAGTTGGGTGCATTTCCCTCCTGTTGTGTCTTGAGTGCATGAGAATCGGTTTCAGAACCACTGGGAATGTCCTTGGATTACCATTTTGGCAACCCATGGCCGTGGATGTGGGAACAAAATATGTTTACATATTTTGGAGTGGGTTGAGGGAGTGCCAAAGGAATTTGATATACCCATCTTCTTATTTATTATTTGTTTAGAAAATGTATATCCTACCCTTCACTGAATGGTCCCAGGGCGGGTTACAATGGGATTAAAACAGAACAGCACTCTGAGGAAGCTCTTTAAACAGCAGAAACCTGGGTAAATATGTTTTCACCAGGCACTGAAAACTATATAGTGTAGGCTCTTGGTGAACCTCAAGAGGGAGGCTGTTCCAGAGTCTAGGGGCCACAACAGAAAAGGCCATCCTCATAGTTCTGTGTATCTCAGTTGTAATGGCTTTTCAGTAACATTTGAAAAAAGCCACCAGTTCTAAACTATTGAAAACAGATTTTAGAATCCCTATGGGAAAAGTTTAGAATTTTTACCTACTACAACCTCTTTTCTCATAGGTTAGCAGTTTGGATGATTTATCTCATGGCTTAATCAATAAACTGAATTAGTGTAACAAGATTAGGTTTCCCAATGTAAACTGGAAAGTTAGTGTGACCCTAACCGTTTGCTGTGTGTGAACTGAATGAGCGGATTCCTCTGTGTCAATGCTAAGCTTGGCAGTAGTAATCCCATTTACAAGCTATTTTCTTTTAATGTGAAGTTCCCTTCCTTCCATCCTTTGAAGAGAAACAGTATTGTCCTACATTACCATTATGGTATTGTAATCAATTACCTTCTCCAATTTGCAAATACTAATTTATGTTCACTTAAATTATTTGCCTAGCCTAAATAAAGCAGCATGGTTTCCCCCTATACACCCTCTATGCCTTCCGAATAATTCATATGAATGATTCAAAAGATTTGAAAATTCATTTGAATGTTAAATTCAAATGTAGCAACATACAATTTGAATTTGAATGTCCGAATTTGATTGAATTTTGAATGTTTCAAACATTTGCGCACATAGCCCACTGTTTTTAGTTTCAAATTGTATGGCATGTGCAAGCTTTTATTGTTAGTTGGAAGTGTACAGAATTCAGTCTTCTACAACAGGTAGAAGACTGAATTCTATAGGCTTCAAAGTAACAATAGAAGCTCACAAATGCCATACACTTGAAACAAGTAGTACAAGTGTTCTGCCTAAAACCCCATCATGTATAAAAAAATTACCTTGTTTGCTCCCTTGGTAATTGGCACATCCAGGTGAGTAATTACTTGCATAGGGGAGCAAGAAGGTGAGGTGAAGCAGCAGTCTAGGAAACTGCTGTTCTTTGCTGACTACCAGGTGTAAACCTGTTGCACATAAAAATTCTATTTCTTGTACAGCTCAGTATTTCCCCAACTATTGCTTAAATTATTTGCCTAGCCTAAATAAAGCAGCATGGTTTCCCTCTGTCATCCCCCCTCTATGCTTCCTATTCCTGCCAGGGTTGAACATTAATAGTTACATTTAATCCCTGTTTTATACTGTTATCTTAGCAAATGTTGTGATCTTCCCTGAAACCTTCTGGTGAAGATTGGGATAAAAAAGTTAAGAAATAAATTCCTCCATAGCTGTGTAGAAATTTCTCTCCACAATAGCTCACTAGGGATGTGCACGAATGCAATTTTTGGAATTGAATTCAATTTGAATTGAATATCCAAAGATTCAAATCAATTTGAATGTTTAAAATTTGAATGTATTCACATTTGATTCAAATTGAATACATACAAAACTATTTGTATGAATATTTGATTCATATTTGAAGATACATGTCAACAACATTTGCATGTATCTGTACACATCCCATTTTTATCCCGTATGGATCCCACTTTCGTCCCATACATATCTGTACAAATATGTACGGACGTGAATAAGATGCGTACAGATACACATGTAATGTGTACATATTCGTACACACATGAATTTATTTATTTGTTTACATTTCTATCCCGCCCCATACCCGAAAGTCTCTGGGTGGGTAAGAACAGATTAACCAACAGATTAAAAACAAGATACAGATTAAAACAAGATACAGATTAAAAACACTTTTAAAAGATTCAACAAACTTAAAACAGTACACTCCATATTGCATTAATAGTGACTGTAACTGCGGGGTGGAGTATAATCACTCAGCTGGTTGTGTTCCCACTCATGCTAAAAACTGATTTCAAAATGATCTGAAATTTCTTTGTCCCCATTACCAATTCAGTTCCTGTGTTTTATGAGGAGTAAATAGCTAAAAACTGCAATTTAAAAACCCTGTATTTGCAGGTGTTTCCCCCAATTTTTGCCTTTAAAACACTTTTTCTTTATTCCTTTGGGAACTATACAGCAGTATTGGGACAGATGTGTCATCAACTGGGTGGGGTTTCACCCTGCGCAGGACAGCCCCTTGCCAGATTTTTAAAGTGCCAGAAAGCCTAAAGCCTTTTTCCCCTGCAGAGCACTTCACACAACAGTTTCATTTTCAGCCACTTCACACTCACTGATAACGAGTAACAATTCAGCCACTCCACACTGATAACAATGTTTCATTTCCCACCCACAGTTCCCCTCACTTTCTCCTTTTTCTGTTGAAAGAATTTTGCTTTTTTACATCTCTGCAAGATGAGCCCCAGAGCAGACAGGGAAGGCTTCAGCGGTGCCTGCTTCTCCCCTCCGCCACTTGTTCAGAAAGATTTTTAAAATTCTTGGCTGCCTGTTCTCTTTTGGGAGAAGTATTTTTATAAGGGCATTATAACTGGCATTCCCCACCCTTGGCCATGTCATCAGATCAAACCCAATGGGTAGAGAGGAGCGGGCAAAGGGTGAGGAGGAAAAAGAATCACTTTCCCCAATGTGTGTTATCTTGGGCAGGGCCTCCCATAGATGCTCCAGTATATTGCCCAATGCCCTTATGCTCTGCCTTGACTTCGGGCTGAGTTTTCTCAGAGCATGGCCCACTGGGAGATATATAAGCGCCACTGTGTCCAGACAGCCCTACCTTAGCAACTACTCAGTCATTTAAACTTAAGAGTCAAGAGTTTCCTTTCTGGTCAGAGGAAGAAATTTGGGGATTACATTGCCAGTTATCATGAGACCTGCATTAAAGCTGTTTCTACATTAAAGACTGCCCATGCTTGGACAGCTTGCCTCCCACCTAGCTTGCATTTAGTTTCTGGCCTTTGAAGTTTCTGCCTTAGGTCTTTTCAGCAGCATGCACACTTCCAGGGCTGCTTTCTCGTATGCCTCTGAAAAGGGACTGGGCGAAGCATAGTGGACCACGAAGGGCTGCCACCTGCTCCTTGTGATCTGATATATAATGATCTGTCCACTTATGACTACTTTTAAAAGGTTTACCAGTGGACTGGGATAAGATGCTATCTTGGAACCATATTCAGTCCAATGTGGACAGGCAGCCATAAAACTGGGAGATATAGCCTCTGGTACCCTGGATCAGACATCCAGACTAGGGGCGCTCTTTGCCCTGGTTACCAAGTAAGTGCAGAAAGGGCCAAAGGAACCAGATATAACCTCACTGTCTCATGCAAAATACTATCTGTTTTGTAACACAGATTGATGTATCCCTTCTCAATCAATTTCTATTTCCATTGAGGGCATAGAGAAAAATGAATGCAGAATTTTATTTTTTCAAGCTATCTCTCTCTTACACAGGTACATCCATGTACACACACACATGTACACAGAGAGGGGGGGGATCATATGATCTGCAGATTTTAGGTGGTGTAAACAATCTAAAGAATATTACATTTTGAACCTTTACTTATTTAATTTGTCTGATTTTTACTCTAATACAGTCAGGCCGTGTCCCCATGCAAGCCGTCTGGCACACTTTGGGTACTGTTTGGGCATGCATGGGCCAGGACCGGGACCGGGAACGCATTTTGGGTGTTCCCATGACACTGCCAGCAACGAGGGACAGGTACGGGTTGGGCGCGGATGGTGGCGTCCCCATGCAAACTGTGCCGAACCCTGGTGCGGGGGAGCAGCACCATCTCCTCTCCACCTCGTCTTTCTTCATTGGAAGCTGGACTGACGTCAGCCCACCCCTGTGCCGCATTCCCACCCTCCCTTAGTGGTACTCACAGCTAGGACTGGGGTGGGAGGCACAGAAACAAGTAAAAATAAAGCTTCATTCATAAAAATAACTAAAAAAAATTTAAATGCCAAAATCCACTATAAGGTTTAGCGGCAGTAGGCGCTAGAGCAGTTTTGTGCACCTCCTCTCCACTGGGGATCACAAGAATGCCTAAACTGAAAATCAAGCCTTTATTTATGATTGCCTTGCAGATGGGGAAATGGGGGTTGCAAAAGGAACAAAAATCAAGCCATTATGCAACCTGCCTTGGCATCCTTGAAACGGGGTTGGAATTACTTCCGTGGAAATGGCAGGAAATGTAAAAACCAAGCATTTCTCCAGCCTGCCTTTGCGATCGGCATTTTAAAAAGTCAGCGGCCACATCTTCAATGGACAGGGCAGGGACAGCAAGGACAGGCCACCTCCCAATGAGTGTAAATCTCCTCCCCATTAGCCCACAAGTGTCCCCATGTACGTTCCCGGCTTGCTGAGCAATGTGTGCTGAGACTTGTTTTTTCAGGTATCACATTTGGCACCCTTCTGGCATGGTTTTGGGGCAGGGGTTGGTACACTTTTCGGGGACCAAATCCAAAACCCATGGATCCCAAGCTCGGAACCGCACCAAACTTGCATGGTCTCAAATTGCTTAAATAGTTCTGTCTGGAGACACAAGACTACAAGATGGTTGTTGTGACTGGCGTGAATCATAATGGCTCAGCAACATCTGAAGGGATACATATTATCTATCCTGGAATACAGAAATCAGGATGCTAATCCTTCAGGATCAATCCTGGTTTCCTATTCTGCTGTGTAAATGCATTTCTAGAACTGCAAATTTTAGATGATGACCACCCAATGTCTGTGTGAACAATATGGTAGAATCTGCACCTCAATCAATTTGAAGTCCCTTCATCATAAACTGGGTGTTATTCAAGATACAGGAGCAAAATACAACCAAAGATTTTATGGAAAAGTACTAGATGTTATTATACCAATATTGCTTTATTAGAACTGGCTCTATTTGAGTTTTTATAAATGCAATGAAAATGGAACCAAACAGTAGCTGATTTGGTTAGTTTTCCCCCTTTAACTAACTTGGTTCAAGTACATTGGATTAACCTGTTTGGATCTTCTCTGTATTCTTTATATGGTATACTTTTCTGCATGCATATATGAATTCTCTGCATACTTGTGTTAAGCGTATGGCTTTGTATGGTCTTGACAATAGCATAGTGTTGTTAGATGAAAATGATGACCATTAATTTTTGATAGATTGCATAGGGTCCCTCAGTGTTAAGAAAGAAAGAAAGAAAGAAAGAAAGAAAGAAAGAAAGAAAGAAAGAAAGAAAGAAAGAAAGAAAGAAAGAATTAGACATGATCCCCTGAACTTTAGTCATCGGCATAACAGTTTCACGACTTTTGTTGCATCTGAGTACCACCTGTACACCTGTATATTTTATTTAAAATAAAAAGTGTTTGTCTGTGAACCCCTTAGAGTCACATTGAATATTACCAGTGCTATATACATCATATTTTAGGCCTCCTGGTTTCTTAAGCAAGAATGATGCCTTAGGTAGGTTTAACTTGCTTTAGCGGTAATGCCTATTAATTTGATTAATCATCAGGGACACAAATTCTGTTAGTATTGCTTAAACAGAATGTAAAACTGAAGTTAGTTCATCATTGGCTTATTGTGTGAAAACTGCAGAGATAATCTGGAATGAAGAATAATTCAGAATTTATGTCTTCTCAATTATAGGGTATATTAATTAGAAGGATATAAAACAATCTGAATTCAGACTATTGAAACTTAGGCTGTGGTCACACTTAAGATTTAATCCAGCTTCAGTCCACTTTCAGAGTGAGAAAATACACCAGCAAAGGGACAAGCAGTTTTCTTTCAGTGTAAAATAACTCAGAAAATTCAACTTTGGGATAGATAATGTGGAAAGAAAATCACTGGCCACTGTGCTGATATGTTCTCTTGCTCTGAAGGTGGACTGAAGCTGGATTAAACCTTTGGTGTGACCACAGCTCTAGAAAGCGGTGTTCTATGAGTTCAGAATTTGGGCAAAGCAGATCTTATAAATAGCCTTAGAACTATCTGATATTCTGAACACTAGCTTTTTTCTTCAGTTTTAAATTTATGTTTGCTTCGAGGTGCCATCCGCACCATTGCAGGTGGGTATTTTCTGCAGGTTTTGTTATTTATTTATTTGTTTGTCTGCTTGTTTGTTTTTGTTAGCAGTGTCTTGCTATTGCCTTCCTTCTCCCTTGGCAACCATCCAGTAAGCCAGGCAGTGCCTGTGTGTCTTTTCAGGTGGAGATTGATCAAGATAGGAAAATTTTGGAAAAAAACCCTCAGATTATCCACCCTACCACCTAGTCTCCCTGGGGCTCATAGGACATCCCATCAAGGGAATAGGGGACTCCAAATGGAGCAGAACACCTAGAATGTTCTGAGGCACTTGGAGTTGTTCCTGTGAACACCTCTAATACTGATTTATCCCAAATGTTCAGGAAGTGTGAAATGCCTACTTTGCAAGGACCAAACTTCATAATGTTCTGAAGATGTGCAGAGCACATACAATAGAACATAAAAGCAAGCAGGCAATAAGACGTTTTTGATATGGTATTGCAGACAAATATGGGCCAAGAGTCAAGTTTATTCCTTTCACAGGTTAGCATGTTTGCGTCACAAATGGTATTTAATGGGTTAAATTGCTTATATGGCATCACAAGAAGAAGAAGAAGAAAGCAGTCTTACATTGAAGCCATTTCATTGGATTGCACAGGTAGATTAAGGCTGAAAATTAGCAGAACTGAGGCCTATTCACATTAGGCCTTCTGGAACGCATCTAGGACATGCCAGGATGCTGCATTCGCACTCCTGGGGCGGCTGCATCTGTTCCGGACCGCCCCAAGCGTCCCGGCATGTCCTAGATGCATTCGAAATGTAGAGCACTAAAAAGTTCTCTACAGGTGCCTCAGCGCATTTGAACCATCCCCAGCCATCCAGGGAGGGAAGCGTTCGCAAACGCCTCCCTCCCTGACAGCTGCAGGACATGCCCCCCCCCACCATGATTGGACGGAAATCGGCCCAACAAGTGGCAGGGCTGTGCAAATCACTTACCTTGCTGGCCCCGGGGTTGCCATCTGCTGCGGTGTGCATAGGTGCGTGGTCTCCGGTAGACGGGACCCAGGTTGACCGCGTGCACACTGCCACCTGAGCCAGGTCATTCAGACACAGCATAGGCAGCAGGTAGGTGCACGCGCGCGTCCCCTAGGCCCCGGGCTGGGTGGGTGGGTGCCCACGGGCGCTCCTACCAGCTGTAGGGGACCCAATCTGGTCCCCTACAACATGCAGGAACCCAGGGTAGGGCCCTGCCACATCTGCCCGCCCCTGGGTGTTCTCACACCGATGGCCCGCAGGCCTGGGAAGGGTGTCCCCATCCCTGTTTGGCCTTTTCAGGCTAAGACAGTTCGGGATGCTTTCCCCATCTGCACGTAAGTAGGTAGGAGCGTGTGTAGACGCGTTCCTTTCCTGCCTACGTGCAGATGGGGAAAGTGTCCTGAACTGTCTTAACCTAACTGCATTACAGCCGTTTATCACTGTGTTAACAGGCTTTGTAGCAACAAAGCATAATTTACGGGGTGATGGTGGTGGTTCCCCTAAAAAAAGACATTTTTATTTCTTCATGGATGCCAAGTGTACAGCGATGAGTTCTTTGGTATGACTGTGTTCACACCAAAGTTTTAATTCAGCTTCAGTCCACTTTCAGAGTGGAAAAACATGTCAGTAAAGTGCTTTATCATTTTCCTTCCATGTTTTCTAACTCAAAAGTGGACATTCTAAGTTAGATAAAGCCACAAGCAACCAGCTTGTCATTTTGCCAATGCGTTATCTCACTCTGAAAGTGGAGTGAAGCTGGATTAAAATGTAGGCATGAACACGGTCTATGAGAAGACAGTTATCAAAAACGGCATTCATCAAATCTGAAGGCTTCCTGTACATTCAACTCACTTCACAGTATTGCATACAAGTAAACATTAGCAAAGAGAACATGATTGCAGCATACTTAAAACAGAGGAACAAATTACTTTATGACTTACAGATCAGTTTTGCAACAGTGCAATGTTTTCATGGGGCATTTGCAACATCCTTACAACGTGAGGAATCAGAAAGACCAACCTTCCAGAACTTCAGAAGGATTTGCAAGAAGGAAGAGAGAAAATGGCCCTTATACTGTGAGCTGTAGTATCTCTCTCTTTCCTTAAGAGGTCAGTGCTCAGTAAGCAAGCAGCTGATCCATTCCAGTCTGGAGGAAAGTGGTCTTTCAAAAGCATAGTTCTAAAACAGATGTGATGGGAGCATTTTCAGGGCTAAAATTGACCATGAGACTTATTTCTGCCCACATCACAGAGATAAAAAGAACTCTTTTCTTTTAGAAAGATCCGTAAGCTATCATAGAGCACACAGCGATTATTTAACACTGACCAAAGTTCTCATCATTTTTACATGGACTCTGATGTAGAAAACAGATAACCTCTGTTTGAAAGGTACATTGGTACAGATTCGGTAGCATTGTCTATTTTCAGAACTTTCTTCTCTGTATGTAAATGGCATTCTTTCATAAGGAACGTACTGGAAGTGTGCATTTGGAAATACTATTAGGATAAAGGCTGAGTCTGCTTTCTCCCTCTGGTGATCCCTGCTACTAAGAATCAAGGCTGTTTTTTCAGTTGCTGGCAATCCCAGGAAATATCTTTTCTATGCATAATGGTAGAAAATGACTTCTAAATTTAATCATATTACTGGTTGTTGTTGTTGTTATTTTAAAAGCACATTCTTGATATCTGATTGTGAAAAGGATCATTGCCTTTCTCTAACAGAATTTGAATTGCTGGTTCATGAAATAGGTATTTCTCCCAATAATGCAAAGCTCCATCAAACTCAAGATGACTTATTTCTGATTAGTTTCTGATTGAGAAGCTAAGCAGGTCTAGGCCTGTCCAGGGCTTTGATGGAAGACTTACAGTAATAATGACTGAATATTCAACAGGTAATGTGCAATCTTTGTTGTGCTGAATTTTATTACTGCAATTCTCATTTGCTGTAGCTTACAGCATATCACATTATACTATGCTTGGCCAATTACAGAAGTCATAAGCTTTGTGGTATGTAACTATTTATACATGTGATGGAGAAGGTATGGCATCATCATTGTAGATGATTTTAGGCCATTTTTTTTAATGGTGTTCCAAGTGCAAATTGATTCTGTTCTCACTTAGGCTGCACTTGCACACATTAAAATGAAAAAGCAGTCCAAAGGTAGTTTAGAGGCTGTAGTGCAAGGTCACTAGTGTTCCTATACCACACATATTTCCGAAGGGAATTTTCTGGCCTTTAATGTGGATTAGGACACTAACATGTGGACAGTAAGCTGCTTTTGTTTTGAACTTTTTTAAAAAAAGCGTATGGAGGCAGCCTAAGATTTCTAGTGAATTAATTTTTCTTAACCATTATCTTCCACGAAAAAGAGTTGTACCAATGGCTACTAGAACTTCAAATGATGCTTGGGTGCTGTTTACAAATTGGATAGACAGGCCAGGAGGCCTTTAACATCTTAAGTTCTTACGTTTCTTTCTCTTTCATATGTTGAGTGTTCATACATTTGATATCTTTTGTGAGCCAGTTTGGTCTAGTGGTTAGGGAGCTGGACTCTTATCTGGGAATACTGGGTTTGATTCCTCTCTCCTCCATGAAGCCAGATGGGTGACCTTGGGCTAGTCACAGCTCTTTTCCGAGCTCTCACATCCCCACCCACTTCACAGGGTGTGTGTTGTGGGTAGAAGAATAGAAAGCTTTGTCAGCTGTTTTGACAAACGGGTGAGAAAAGTGGTGTAGAAAGGCCAACTCTTCTTCATTCTGATTCAGTTAGAATAAATGATAGCTTTAGATATATCAAATAGTATATAGACCAGAAAAAAATGCTATAGGAAGAAAAATGATTTGTTGTAGTTTGAAGGCAGTGCTTTCTAATAAACTTTTCACAACTTCTAGAATGGTAAAGTCTTTCCTCCCTACATTCTTATCAGGCTATGGACTATATATTTTGTAAGTCAAGTATACCCTTGTGAATGTGCTACATGATAACCTGGTGCCCCTCTAACACAATCTCACTTTTGTTTTGACAACCTTGTCATCTGGAAGTCTTCTAGGCTTACACATATCTCCTCAGAAGCAAGCCTCAGTCAGACTTATTGTTCAGGGTCGTAATCTTAAAGTGACTCTGTTATGTCACAGTAAGCCACACAGCTTGATTGATGAGCTTTCACTTCATTCCGCCCTATTCTTTTTGGTTTGTGCTGGAAGGAAGCAAACTACAATTGGTGGCCCAGTCGCATGGCAGGACAAGAGATTATGGCTTGTTCTACTTTCTGACAAGGTTATCCTTGTCTTAGGATATGGTTTTTGAAATGGAAGAAACCACAACCAGTGGTTCAGAGGTGATGATAAATAAGAAATTGTGTGTTTGTTCCCATCAGCCTTCCACTCTGTTTTGGAACTGAGAAAACCTATGGTAGAACTATTTATTATGGCTTATTCAATAAACTATTTATTATGGCTATTTATTGCAGGATCTAAAGAAGATCCCATGATTGCCTCTTACCACCACCCCTACTAGATGTAGCAGGAAATCTTGGGCTCTCACTTCCATCTGTCAACTTCTTTTGTGATTGTTCCTCTTGCAAAGACCCAGGTACCAACCAAGCACCTATCTGTTTCCCTTAGTTTGTTTTTTGGCTGACATGTGGGTATTTGCAAGAGGAAAAATCATGACAGGAACCAGCAGATGTAGGGAAGTGATCACTATTACGGGAACCCTGTCATCATCGCCAGATTTCCTGTAATAGTGATATTACAGGCTATCACCTCCAAATCCTGGGACTATACTGAGAATGCTCCAATTACATGGAGAATCTTGGGTTATAGTCTGAGCCTGGAGGGAACCACAGAAATCACTGGACTCTTTTCTATTAATTGTCTTCTAGGGTCACTGTGAATAGCTACTGAAATGATTTTGGTAAAGCTGATTTAAGGCATATATTGCAGCACAGATATTTATTTATTATATTATATATAAATAAAATGTGGAGGAGAAGCTGTTTCCTTATTTAGCCAAAGGCCAGAGCAAAGAGGGGTGTCTTCACTGTTTTCCTGAATGTGTAAAGTGAAGGCTTCTGGCACACCTTGGGGGGAGACTATTCCATAATCTGGACGCTATCATTGAGAAGGTCCTGTTCTGGGTGCCCGCCCCTTTTACTACTGAAGGTGGTGGTACAACCAGGAGGGCCTCCCCTACAGATCTTAAGGCATGGGCAGATTGAAAAGGAAGAAGGCATTTGTTTAGATATTTGAGGCCCAAATCATTTAGGCCTTTATAGGATTTTTTTCCATTTGACTTCCCTTAATCCAGATCTAAGATGATCCAGATCTAAGGAATGGGTCCTTCAACTAATCCTGATCTAGTAGTATCTAGCATTAAGGATTAAGGGAGGTACCCAATGCATCTCCATGGGCAGTGCAGAACCCAATAGCAATGGGTGGTAGCCTGGCCACAGTAGAAATGCTGGAGCACCCATGTGGCAAATCTGGGTCGACCACATGAGGCCTGCCCATCACCCCAGATTTTTGGGGGGACAGGGGGTGCAATCTCCGTAGATGCTTTGGAGATTCTGGGAGCTTCTAGACCCCATTGCCCAATCATGGTGGAAACACGCTCTGTATAATCTGGATTTGATACCTGAAGACCCCATTGTAGGCCCCTTTAATGGGGTCTATAGGAAATCCAGATTATAGGTCTTGAAGGACCCATTCAATCCAGAGTTCCCTAGAACTGATGGAAACAAATGTGGCTCTAATGGGGTCTGCAGTGGAATGGGGTCTTCCTGCTCTGAGCCCAATGGGTTCTAAATGGGTCCCTAATGGGTACTTAATGGGCACTTAGTGCTAGTGGGAAAAAAACTAATAAGGTTATCTGTTCACTGTGGTGCTCTGTTTTGTGTAAGAGTCTAGAAACCATTTTAGTACAATGTTTAAGACTGCCAAATTTGAATCAGTGTTCTCCATCAATAAAGTTTAGGCAAATCCAAGATACAACCAGATTTAAATTTTCTAGGTTTTCTGACCTCAGTACAATCCCTGCAGAATACAGTTTTACTGTTGGATTGGCGAGGTATTGACTAATTAGCAATTTTATGCTTGATTCAGGGTGTGCCTTAATGATTTCCAATTCCCTTCCTTTTAAAATGCAGCATGTTTACAGTCCCTAGCACAACTTCTGTATGACACTCAGTTGGGCCCTTATGCCAACTTCAAGCCCTTTGGAGAAAGTTCATTCAGGCTTTTTAAGGTCTCTCTCTTTTTTTTGTACTTCAAATGTGTTTCAGATGCCACTCTGAGACTTGAGAAGAGGCTCAGTAAAGCTAGGACAAGAACATTTCTTGCAGTCAAAGACCCAAACTTTAAACACAGATAACCTCTTATTGCTTAAATGTGCGATGTGCCCTGAACGATTAGTTGCTTTGATTTTCCAAGGAAACTTCCAGTCTTTCTTGCCTCAAAGATATAACTCAAAATAAGTGACTTTGAAGTGACTTCAGAGCCTAGGTTTGCGGGGGGCAATGGGTTCATTCCCTCCCCCTAGCCTCCTTTAGACCCAATTTAATCCCTTTAATCTGGATTTTCTGGCAGAAGACCCCATTGTAGACCCCATTAATGGGGTCTACAGAAAATCCGGATTAAAGGCCAAAATGTACCCATTAGATCCAGATTTCCCCCATGGCAGTGGAAACAATCGGGTCCCAAATGGATACCGTGGTGGAAATGGGATCATCTGGCTCACACCCAAATGGGTCCTAAATTGGTGCAAAAATGGGTACTTTTTGACATTGGAAAAACACCCAGGGTCTAGAGGCCGCCAAATCCAGCTTTTGGGAAGACCTGAAAAATTAGGTCTTCAAACCGTTCCTGCCTGCAAATTCCAGATCAAAGGATGGTGCTTCCACACAGGAACAGGAGAGGGAATGCATGTGGGTGGGGTTCCCATTCACAAAAGCAGGCTATGCAGCTGGGCAGCCACAGGATCTCAGGCATGCTGCTGATTGGTGGGCAGTCTGTCCCTGACACACCCACATATGGTGGAGAAGAATGATGGCTGATGGCTGAGTACTCCAATCATGTGACAGCTTGGGTGGAGAGGCCTGATCCTTCTGGATATTGGTGCTTCGGCATCCGCACAGCAAACACATGATGTGTTCTTCACTATCAGTGCTTCCTACATTGGGATCCATCCCTATTTCAGACAGATCTTCCCAGGGACAGATTTCAGAAATCCAGATTTCAAGCGTTAAGTGCGGAAACACCCCTACATTCTACACTGTTGTAGAGCGTGTTCCAAACATTGAGAGCCGGTGGGTTGTTGTTGTTGTTGTTTGTTTGTTTGTTGTAAGGAAATAAATACTTCATGAAAAGAATTCACCTTGCATGCCCTTTAGATGTAGATTCATATTCACAAAATCAACTGCAGGAGGATTAGAGTTCCAAGGTACTCCTAGGCTAAAATAGGTTACCCAAGACCAGTCTTCTACTATGCTGCAGCACAGCTCAGAACTTACTGTAGATAAACAGAGATGCAAAAACTTACCCATTTCATTTGTATAAAATATTTCTCACCCTCCAACCAAGTTTCATGACATTTAATACCCATGATAGAGGATTACAGTGTCTCTGCAGTAAAAGTGATTTTCGCTGCCCTGGAGGCAAGGTGCATGATGTCTCCATGTCATTCACTTCAAAGCTAGGGAATGGAAGAACTGAATGGGTGTATTTTTACAGTGTGCCAAGAGTCAGCCTTTTTTAGTGGGCTGAATGATATATCTGGGTAGAATGCAGTGAAGGTAAATCTCTTGCCTGGTTGCCATGCATCTACACAGGAGTGGTGAAAGAACTCAAGGATAGCCGGCACCCTCAGAGTACTTTTTCCACTGTGTGGGAAGGATGCCTCCAAGGGCACCTGCTGTTCTCAAGTACCCCCAGAGGTGCACTAGGATGTCAATGTCATGCCTTTCAGGTCTGATTGACTTCTTCAGGGATATTTGTCAGAAGCTTCACTGAAAGGTCCCCGGCTAGTCATGGAACTTAAGAGGATCTTAGACTTCATTCACCCACCAAATATGTGCCTCAAAAATGCTTTAAAAGGGCAGTGAATGCTCCCAATGTCTCATCCCATCTCTAATCCTTTACTAGCTTAAAATATCCATGAGGGGGAGGAGCAGATTTAAATATGAACAATTCCATCTGTGAAATGCCTCCAAGCGGTCTATAAGTTGCCTCAGAGGTGCCTTTTTAAAAAAGCAAACAAAAAACCCAGCATCTCTCTGGAAATAGGTAATGGCAAATCACTTCTATATGTCTTCTGTGGAGGTCCCATGCAGTCAAGAAAAGGTCAGCCATTACTTGGTGGTACCCAAGAACAAGTCTTACAAGAACATCAGTCTTACCTGTAACTAGGGGTGTGCATGAATATAATTTTTGGCATTCGATTTGATTCAAATTGAATACCTGAAAATTCAATTCAATTCAAATGTTTAAAGTTCAAATTTAACCAAATTCGATTTGTATTAAAGAAATTTGAATCTATTTGTTCAAAATATTTATTCAGATTTGCACTTACGAATATCAACAACATTTGTAGATGCCTTTACGCATCTTCCCTGGGTCTATACACACCTATACACATCTGTACACATCGGTTTGCATCCCATAGTTATCCTGTATGCAACCCATTTTCATCCCATATGGATCCATACAAATGCATACAGATGCAGGAAAGATGTGGATCTTCAAATACAGATCGTGTACGAACCTGTACACATAGGAATGTACGAATAATTTGAACAAATAGATCCAAAATTCAAATTGAATCTTTAAATTTGAATTTAAGGATATTTGATTCAAATTCGAATCTCGAAATTTGGTCAGTTCGACTGAATTTCAAATGCATTTGAATATTCGTGGACATCCCTACCTGTAACTGGATCTCCATCCGACCAGCAGAATTACAATAGCATGGGAACTACTAGGTGTGAGTGTACATGTGGAGCATTATCTCAGATAGGCTATTATGAATTTAACTAATTTGGAAATAAATTAATAGGCCATGAATAGTAGCTTGGGATAAAGTCAGGGGTGGTGTATCTTATCACAGATTGGTTTTGTGGAGCTGAGAATGAGACTCAGAGGAAATGAGTCCTTTTCCATCTAAACTCGATGCTTTGACAGTAGTTAAACGTTGGCAACTTGAATAAAAAGCCTTTTACACCCACTCATCTGAATCAGTCTAATGCTGCATTTATTCTATTGGCATGGATGAAGTTCCACATACTGGTTATATAATGTATCTAAACAGTGGCCCAGAACCAGACATGGTGGGAGCCACGGGGGGATGAGAGGCAAGAGGCAATGTCTTGGTAACCAGTCAGACTTGTGCAAGTGGCTGACGTTTTGTTGGCGTATTTCTTTAGTAACTGCAGATTTCCGAACAGTTTGTGTATCTGTTTTTGTTTACACAAAGCTTTGGGTAAGACCTAACATCATCTGATTTGTCATCAGTTTTATGGACCTGATTCTCTAAAGTTCAAGAGAATGTCATCAGCCGAGAAAAGGTTTATTGTTTCTGGGTTCCTGAGGTCTTAAAATCAGCAATCACTAATTACGTTAGCAAGCAAGAAATTGGTACACTCCAGCAAAGGGTCTAGTATAAGTACATGATCATTAAAAGTGCTTACCAGGAACGAGTGATATGTCCTAAGAAATAGTTTTATTTAATTATAGCATAGTGAGGAAACTACTTAAAATCAGGGGTACTCTACGAAGCTGATGGGCAGGAATTTTGGGACTGACAAGGTGAAGATTTTTTTTCAACCATAGGGTCATCGGTTTATGGAATTTACTACCAGATGGTGGCAACCAGCCTGAATGGCTTTAAGAAAGGATTAGACAAGAATGGATGCTGAGGTACTTCCTTCAGATGGGAGAGACAAGGCAGGATGCCTCCTATTTGCAGGGAGCTGAGAGTAGGTGAAGGTTTTGCCTTTGCCTTCTGCTTGAAATGTCCATAAGCAGTTGGTAGGTCACTATGTAAGACAGGATGTTGGACTAGATGGGCTGTGATCTGATCCAGCAGGGCTCCTCTTATGTTTTCATGTTCTGTTATAAAAGGAGGAAGGAAATCTTGGAGAATACATTATTTGGGCAAATTAGAGTGTGGCTGTCACATAGTACTTTTTTTAAAATGGACCCATCAGTGGGACGATAATGTGGAAAGATCAGCATTGTAGTAAGGACACCAGGGCCAGTCCTTGGATCCTGCCTCTTGGCCTTAGCCATTTTGCTTCTATGCATGAGGAAGCAATAGGAAGGAACAACACCTTCCTTTCACCTGTCTCCAGCTCAGATGCCCACGGGGAGAAAGGACTGTAGCAACACCTAGAACTGACAAGCCATTTTGCCCTCCCTCACAGCCCAGAGTTGCGATGGAGCTGAAGGCTGCCCCCAGACTTGTTATATGCAGTGACAGGAGAGTGACATGGTCAGATATGTTCACTGCCATGCATGTCTCAAAGCAGGGATGCCAAAATGAAGGACCATGGAAGGTGTGGTTTTCCAGATTTCCATGGATTCTTTGGACATTGTTACAACAGAAGCAGGATTCATGATGTACAGGATACAAATGGCAAGACTATGCTATTTATTAACACTACCCTTGTGCTTCATGAGAAAGCACAGCATAGCTGATGCATGCATGTCTGAAGGTTTGCCACCATTTACCTCCAAAGGTGCCTGAGCAAAGGATCTTGGGCATCATCTCATGATGTGCCCAGCAAAGACCGTAACACCCACTTGTCTCAGGGTAAAATTGTGTTTCCAGCTTTGCAGGGTATTAATGCCACCAGAGATGGATATAAGGAAAAGCCCAGCAATGTTGGGGGGGGGGGAGAGAGTGTTTCCATGAAGGTGCCTGGGTACCTCCCACTGAAGCTATGTAGGCACGGCCTTAGTAGATATTACAATAAAAATACATAGGATAATGGTAGCTCAGATTTTGTTTTTAGCTTTGGATTTGGGATGAAGGAGACAGTTACCTGTATGTGAATCCTACCCAACATATGCTACCTGGTTTGTGTTACAACATAATCTTTTTCTTTCTTTCTTTCTTTCTTTCTTTCTTTCTTTCTTTCTTTCTTTCTTTCTTTCTTTCTTTCTTTCTTTCTTTCTTTCTTTCTTTCTTTCTTTCTTTCTTTCTTTCTTTCTCTCTCTCATTCTGTTTTAAGAAAATCATTGACAAAACTTCACAAATGCAATTTCCTGTATGTTTACTCACAACTGCAACAACAGTATTTAGGCAACAGTTTTATTCTGCTTCCTTTTCTTTCTCTTGAAATGCAACTGAGTTTCTGTATAAGTTTTACACAGTTTTTGAGACATGCAAGCTTATGAGAACTGTCATGAGGTTTCCTTATAATGGGAAATACACTGTGTGGGGATATCATATTATTATATGCCATGAAATGGGGATTAAAGTGAAAGTTTACCCAGGAAACTGTTCATGTGTTAAATTAAAGCCATAAAAGCTTCGTCATGATAAGTTTCAAATAATTGTTCTATAGAATTGCCCTAAATGCAATATTTTAAGCTAGTTCTTTTTCTCTTTCTCCCTCCTACTCACTTACTTATCCTCTACACACACACTTGCGCAGCTGAAAAATACTCTGTAGCCCAACTTCAGCTTAGCAGATAAAGGTACCAAAAAAAAGAGAAAAAGAAAAGAAAATGGAACTGGGAAGGAAGAATATAGAATTCAGCTGAAATCATTCAGTTTTACTGATTAGCAACTCATTTGTAATATGTCGGGGAGCACAGTGTATCACCATAGTGCTGGACTGGGCCTCCCTGCACACCTCTCTGGACTTCAGGAAGCCATGGAAAGGGGTTTCATGGTTCCCTGAGGCTGCCATTTTGAGGTTTTCATTCCTGTGCTTGGGGTACAAACAGATACAGGAACAACAACAACATCAAAAGCATCTCTGAGGTGACTTAGAGAAGGCTCTGAGATGGGACTGTTCACACACCGGTCCACCTCTCCCCCCTCTCCTGAACAATCCATGTTAGAAAAGGTGGATTAGGGAAGGCTTGGGAACATGAAGGCCACGCACTGTTTCGTAGGGGGAGCTCCCATTACAAGCTTAAAATGGTTTTGAAACCGCTTCGATCCTCGCAGTCCCCACGTCAGGTTGGCTTAACACGCTTTCCGTGTCTTAAATCGCCCCAAAGTGTTGTAAATGTTAACACTCATTTCAACAGGTCTCGCTCCAGTGTGTGCGCTTGAAACATTTTACGTTTCTTGCTGTGGGAACGGTACAGTTTAGTGGGATGAGAATGCATGTTTAGGGTTTCCCTCCCCCCATAGCTTGCTTCCAAAGATAGTGATTTCACTGTAAAAATCCATCCCCTAAGCAGCTGTTACACTGTAGCAATCTACCCACTTCACACCTGATAACAATGTTGCAATTCTGCACAATTCTAAAAGTTCTGACTTTTAGAAAGGAAAAAGGGAGGAAAGCAGCTGAAGTTTCGGTGAGATGTGTGAATGTTTAATGTGTGAGTGTATGGCTGTGGAGGTGAGTGGGTGAAGGGGGCTTGAGTTGCCGCTGCTGCTGTGTGCCCTGGGCAATGGGGAGAGGAGGGGAAAGAATTGCTGGCTGCCCGGTGCCATCCAGGCAAGCGACAGCCACCCAGCCACCCAGCTAGGCTCCGTGAAGGGGTCCATTAAGGGTGGCATGTTCACACCAGGAGGAAGAGGGCAGGGCAGACCCAAAAAGTGGCTTTTAGAAAGTAGCCACTTGAGTCCCCCCTTGAGTCACGTACGCCACGTACGATCCTCAGAATCCGGATTGAATGTGATTAAGTTGAAAGTAATGGGATCAGGCAAATTCGTGTTAGCATCCGGTTCTATTATTTTGGTTTAGGAAAACCATTTTAAGCTTGTAATGGGAACCAGGCCATAGGCACTCCTGTTATATCTGAACACAGCCTTAAAGGGCCTCTTTGCCCTCCATTTGTAGTGAAGAAGAACTGCCTGGAAATGTGACATTTGCCTGGCCTGAGAGTCTAGGTTTTAGGGCTGCTTTTCTGGCACTGAAGTTTTTTATATATTGGAGGGGGATTGATGTCCCTCCATGCACCCCCATGCCTCTTTGGCATGGGCTACTGTGGGGGCAGGCAGACTTCAATGCTCCCTCCCAAGGCATTTTGAATGTCATGTTGAGGCATGGCCTTCATCTCTGTCAATGGCTTCCTTTCCACAGAAAGGGATATATAGATAAAAATGCAATCATTATTTTCTTGACCTTTGGATAGGTTTCTTATGCATATCTAGAGCTACTCTGTTTGCTTCCTACAGAGTAGCAGGATTAGAAGTGTTTCCCTAACACTTGGCATGACTGAGGTTTACAAGAGAAGGCTCCAAAACAGCTCAGATATTATTTTGCCATTTACCATGAGGCCTACAGAGGTATTTGACTGTGGCTTGCTTCATGCAAAAGGACATACTTGAGGCGTGTACTGTAAATGTGCTGTGAAGCTATCCTGAAAGTCAGCTGGGAAGATTCTAGAGACTGTATTGATCTCCTGTTCTGCCAGCTGCTTATCTTCTGTTTGTAGTGATGTAGTACAGTGGCTACATGCTACAGCGGTGATGGCCAACCTATGACACGTGTGTCACAGGTGACACGCCAAGCCCTTTTGGGTGACACACCTGGTCACCCTGGCACCTGGGCGTGTAGTGCTTGCTTGTTCTTGAAGTGTGCGAAACACCAACTTAATTGAAGATTTAGCAAATGAAATTCAGCAACAAAAGTCACTAATGTAAAGAATTATTTGTTTTTGCTTTTAATAAAATACATATATTAAAAAGATAACTTTTTTACTAGAGCTACAAATATCACAAAATTATGGATACTTCTAGAGGTGACACAGCACTCGAGTTAAGCTAGGTTTTCTTGCGAATTTTGACACACCAAGCTCAAAAGGTTCGCCATCACTGTGCTACAGCTTAATTCCCATTCTTGTCATGCACACACCAGGTGGTTCCTTAGATGCAGTCTTCCAATTTGCTATGTGAAGGCATGGCAGTGGACAGTTATTTTATAGAGGCACTATAAACATTTATTATAATTTAATAACATATGTGAAGAACTCGAACGAGTGCTTGAAAGTGGTATGCAAATATGAAGGGTTACTCTTATCATGATTGCAATATTGCCTTGAAATGGGTCTCCTAGTCAGTACAGGAAACAGACTCAAGAGTAGGACAATGGGAACTGCACATGAGAAGATGCCTAATTTGTGCCACCAGAATCATCAGAAGATGCCATCTGCAGAAATAGATCTGCCTTTGAAACAAGAGGAAACAACTGTACAAATAAAATTTTATGCCAGTGCTACATTTTCTCCAAATCATTACGCTGAGTAAGGTCATAGTAGAGTAGCCTGATGTCTGAACCTACTCTTCTGCCTTATCTTCTGTGCACTTAATTTTAGCACGTGCGCTGTGGTATAAGGTAGACAATTGCAAGGTATAGCTCCCTAGTATAGTATTTTTCATGCTTACTTTTCAATTCTCTTTAAGGGTCTAGCTAGACACAAGGCTTACCTCCTGCTTTAAAAGGAAACCTGCTTGAATTTTGCATCGGGACAAAACAATAACCACCAACAACCAAAAAAAGGTGTCCAGTGTATTTGTTTTAATGGCACATCATAAGAACTATCACGTCTAGCAGGTAAACAGTTTTTAACTTCTACCACATCCTGTCTGAGACTCCTTCAAACCATTGTATGTTACTGATCCACACAATCTGTTGATATTTGGCAGCTCTTCTCCCTGCGTCTCCGTGCACAAATGCTCTGCTTCCTTTTTGCCTGATTCTGTGTAAGAATAATCCTGTGCATTTCTGCTCCTGTGCAAAAGTATCCTGTAGAAATTTGCTTTTGAGCAGGAATGTTCTTGTACCTGTCACACTTAATTCACATCTAATTGTCTGTTTCCTCTATTCCATCGATGCAGCAAGAGTTAGATTTGCTGGCCTGAAATAAATTTTGACAGCGGAACCTAAACCGAAGAAGGGGAGGAAGCCTAAAACAGGAACCTAGTGCCTCTAATAAATGTCTGCAAATGTGGGACTAAAATCCTGCACTATCATAAATGATTGGTTGTCTTATGAAGAGAAAGAAGGAGAGATTGCTTTCTCAGCCTCTGTGGAACAGCCATGTTTGACCTCTATATATCCATAATATGTTCACACATTAAAAAAAAAGTTGGAAGCAACAAGATGCTTTTTGTGTAAGAAAAAAACCTTTCTGTAGGAGTGAATTGAAAGAAAATGTTGTGCATTGGGCATAAGACCTCACATTTTGATATGATTTTCCTACAGCATGGGGTAAGACTTGTTCATAGCTAACCCTCAACATACAGTGACTTTTTTTGTTTCACTGAAAGATTTCTCTCTTTGAAGACAAAGAAGTTCCTATTATTATTGACATAAAACAACAGTAACACACACCAAACAAGATATTTACGCTGGTTTTGGTAATTGTTATCATGAGTCGGATGCTTCCCAGGACTGAGTGATGTATCGACAAATGATACTAGTAGATCCCTATTATTATTATTATTATTATTATTATTATTATTATTATTATTA
>MTQE01000390.1:5069761-5085947 GCA_014337955.1 Aspidoscelis marmoratus
AGTTGGCTTTTCTACACCACTTTTCTCATCCATTTAAGGGAACTCAAAGCGCCTGACAAACTTTCTATTCTTCTCCCGACACCAGTAACCCTGTGAGGTAGGTGGAGCTGTGAGAGCTCAGAAAGAGAGCTGTGACTAGCCCAAGGTCACCCGGCTGGCTTCGTGGGGGAGGGCGGAATCGAACCCAGTATTCCCAGATAAGAGTCCGGCTCCCTAACCACTAGACCAACAATCCTTATGCTTTCTGCTGGAACAATTTGGGGGGAACCTTAAGCTGTAAGGTTTGACATCTTACCTTTATCTGAAACAAAATAGAAGTCTTCACACTGCATAGTGCTGTTTTATCCTCTAGTTTGGACAAAGTCCTTGGTTTAAATAAGGAAACTTGAATGAAAGGATGTGAACTTCACCTTCTGTGAAGTGTGAAATTAAATTCAGTGTTCTTTATTACAGTGTTCGATTATTCACGGCATAAACTGAATTGTAACTTATCTTCTGCTGACACGGATGTCCATACCACAGGACTTGGAACACCTATATACGTCTGGGTGCCCCACAACACATTTTTAAGCCAGTTAGCTTTTAGATACTTCACTCAGCAAGAAAATTAATCTTGTATCTACTCACCAAGGAAATCTAGCCATAATCTTATTGTTCCTTCATATACATAAAGCTTTAGTTCATAGCAGCTTCTGACTTGGGACCATGGTGGGGGAAGGGGGATGGCTTTTACTGGAAGCATCCTTATGCTTCAGTGACCTTCATTTTGAAGCGCATTGCCCTTACTTTCATCTGGTGAAATGCCAGAGATTAAGGGTGCCCCCAGAAGCAATTTCTTTCAAGGAAGCTGTTCTACCAGTGAGCTATGAAAATACTGTATGGATCTGTACTTACAGGTACTCCAGTACCATGCAAGGCCTAGCTTTTACACGCTCTGGGAGTTACTCCATCTAGACTGGTTGGAGTGTATACTGTACTAAGTGATACAAAATGGCCGCCTATTCAGGTCTCCTGGTCTATTCATGAGAAAATGAGTTCAGGGAGGTGTGCAGAAGGGTGCATGCTTCCCTGTTCTGATGTAGCAAAGGCACCCATTTTGGCAGTGCACTGAACTGCACTGCTGAAACGGCCACCGGCTCCATAGCTCATCTGTGTAGTCATTCTACGAAGTGGAAACGTAGTAGCAACATAGATCGGTCCTTGGACTCCACTGGCCTGGCATGCATGTGGATGCATGCTCTGAAATCCAGTCTTCTGGGCGCAGGATCATATTTCAGACCCTTTTAGAGAGGTCTATGGCTAATCTGGATGATGGGGCCCAAAGACCCGATTAGATCTGGAACTTGATGATGCTTCTGTGGATGACACGATCCCAATGGGGTCCTAATGTGGCCCACAGTGCAGAAAGTACATGGAGAATGTTGGATATACAGCACTTCATGTGTGTATGAGAGAGACAGACAAGGCAGCCTAACCTGACAAGAGGGGGTGAAGCTTAGCATTCTGTCAGTTTGTTTAGTATCTTGGTTAGTTATTGAGATGGCTGAGAACAGATTAGTCTGTACCATGTTGTTCCAGTTGCATTTTAAGTTAACTTTTATTTCCTCTAGTCTTTTGAGTAGTGCATTTTTTGGATCACTGCAGAGTCTTACTCCACAAACTCTGGGAAATCACACAAGTCTGATTTTTCTACAGAAAATACATACCAAATCCGTACCAATCAAGTTCTTAACGGGGTCAAGTTCTTAACAGGGGCAGAAACAGCCTAAGTAACTGATGTCTGGATGCAGCCTAAGTCTGAGCAATATACTCATACAACTGTCTGGAAAAAAAAAGAATTAAGTATCAACTATGTTTGATATTGCAATGAAGTCCAATAGAATTAATTCAACTGCACTTAGATATAAATTTAAATTAAGTCACTGCTGAATGATTATTGAATAGATTGTACTTTAATGGGCAAAAGTACTCTTTAAAGGAAGGTTCTTTTATTTATCCAGTCACACTGACAGCAGATCATATTATTTGGTACAATTTGATCAGTGGCCAAATTCTAGCACCGCCTAGAAAATGTTATGAGCTGAGACAGCTGTCCTGTCCACAGCACTCTGTGTTCAATTAAGAGTGACACACATTCATTCCTGAAAAAGCAGCTCCAGCATGTGGCTGTTAGATGAAACATAAAAGTATATAGAGGATGACTGAATCCTACTTTGTTATCTTTATATCATGAGTTTGCAAACAGTTTGGATAATACATTGACCAAAACATGGGCCCAGCTGTTTCCATTTTTCACTTTCTGATATTCCCACCCACTCCTTCCGCTTTCTTGCCTTTAAACTTCCTTGCTCTTTGGTTTTTGGTTTTTGTTTTTAAAGAAAATGATAAATTTGCAGCTGCTTTTGGGAGACTTTTGTATAAATGTATAAATGACTTTGTGGGATGACCTAAGGATAGGGTAGGAAACTGTGAGGAAACACCTGATGCTTGTGATTTCTGCAGTGTAATGGGGACCATGGTGGTATGTCATTCCTGGGGCAAGATATTTACTGGTGCCTTCAAGAACAGCCAGCACCTGATACCTTGGTCATATTCTGGAGATGTTCCTGCTTCTTTTGTTATTGTTTTTAGCTGAATTCCCATGATAAATGATACAATTTTGTGGCTGTCTTCACAGTGGGTACAATTGTCTAAGAATACATGGATACCAAGTTACCAAATACCTTAGTTTCAAGCTGTACAGGAAATGGCAAAAGTTATGTAAATTACTCTTATATAATGGGCTAATATTCCCAAGAAGATACACAGACTTTATGACTGCACCTTTCCCTTGGAACATATACAAGCATCATGTGTACGAACCCATGCAATGTCTTATGGAAGTGGTATACCAATTGACTCTCTTTTCAACAGGTATTGTAAACATCTGTTTCTACTACATTGTTTCACACTGCCTGTCTGAGTTGTGAGGGACTTTGGAAGGGCTCAGAGCACAGGCCTTGTTCACCACATCATAGGCTGCATCTGTTCTCTGAAATGGATCCGTGGAGGCAGCTAATGATGTGGCAAATAAGGCATTTTTGCCAAGGTACCTGTCCTCTGGCCTGCTCCAGGTTATCTGCGTTATAGCTGTTTGTCCATTTAACTCTCATCAGTGTGCATAAAAAATAGGCAATTTGTGGACTTGCAATTTCTTTTGTACCCCACATGTTTTTAAACCCTGCAGCCAAACCATATATGTCAATAGTTTGGTTTCTGCTGGATTTTTTTTTTTTGTGGGGGGGGGAGGGACTGAGAGGTGTCTTAAACAGTAAAATTGGACCAAACAATCACAAAAAAGGAAGAAATCTACTCATTACAGTATGAATGTCTTTAGGCTTTCATTCAGGAAAATAAGGACGTAAGAGCAGCCCTTCTGGATCAGGTCACAGTCCATCTAGTCCAGCATCCTGTTGCACACAATAGCCCACTAATTGCCCATGGGCATCTTAAGCAGAAACAAGGGCAAAACACCTTCTCTCGAATCCCAGCAAATGGCCTTAGAAGCATCCTGCCTGTGCCCACAGCCTGAAAGATGTACTTAGGCATCCACTCTAGTAGCCATTGATACATCTGTCATCCATAAATTTGTCCAACCCTTCCTTAAAGCCATCTAGGCTGGTAGTTGTTACCACCTCTTCTGGCAGCAAATGATCAGGACAGAATATATCAACAGAGCTTCAAGGTCTTCATGGAAGGTTCTCGTTATACATATCTTAGGAATGCCCTTTCTCTAGGCTCTTCCAAACTCTCATGTTCAACATGCAGTTCCCCTTCGTCTTGTGGCACCTGAGGCTGCTGGAAAGAGAAGGCAAACAACACCTGGAGAAAAACTTCAGGAAGAGCTACTCTATGCTGTTTGTTCCAAGACTGGCCAAAAATTCTAAGTGAATGCACACACACTTCTCCTCATTGTTGCCTCCATCTTTCTCATTTGCACAGACTGTACACTGAGGGAATTACAAAGAAATCATGACTTGATGGTCTAGTGTTATAAAAAACAAACAAACAAGGCCACAAATGGAGAGACCACAATTTGTCTCATGTCACATTCAACTCATTGCTATTCGGCTATGTTGTAGAATTGTGAAAGCAGTTAGACAGCATTTCGTGAAGCACATTTCACATTCTCTATTGCAGAAAACAGCAAACAGAATTGACCTTCCTTACCAATTTGTGGCACTTACAGAGACTTGGTGGAAAATAAATGGGATCGTATTGATTCCACCAGTATTGAATCATACAGTTAATTCACCAATCCATTTGGAAGTGCCTTGAATATTCACATGTGGATCAACACAAATCAACTTGTCACTTTGCACTCTTGACATACAAAGCCTATCACAGAATCAGTAAAATCTATGGCAGTAGACTGGATCACAACCTGCCCTAGGCCTCTGTTTTTTGCATGCTAGCGCAGGACAGGAAAGGTCTCACACTCCTTTAAATATTTTGTCGATACTGGATGGAGCAATGGAATGGGATAAGGTCCCAAAATGGTACTGTATCCCTCTCCTCTGGTTCACCAGAAACGTCCCACTGTTGCAGTGTGGAAATGGTCTATGGCTCTCTACAACAGCATTTGAAAAGTATGCACCTGCCTTATGGCACAAGCCATCTTTGTCTCCTTAAGAAGTATAGTCTTCAGTATCCTCCATTCCTTAAAATAGACCCCCACCACATTTATTTACCCAGTGGGTTTACACCTTTTATTTTCCCAAGCTACCCGGATTAGACCCAGCAAACTCCCTTTTAATTAGCACCTTTCCAACTTCATCTCCTTCTTCAAAGGGTGCTAAAAGTTACACATTCAAGCCCACTTGGGCTAATCCTAATAAATGTGAAATGTGGTCCCAGCATTCTTCTGTCACCAGCTCCCATTATGTAATCCAATGCCTAGTAGATCTGTGTAATGTGACTTTTCTGTGTATTAGGTCTCTCCTCAATTGTTTTCTGTGGAATAGTTAGACTCTTAACTTCTGTTATCTTCTGATTATCCTTTGTTTTGTAGATCCAACCCTTAATTTAAAAAAAGTTCCTGAATTCGGCATTATCTTCTGATAAGCCTTTAAGATTGTGTTAGACCCACATGCTTAGAGTTCCTTCCTGCATTTCTTCACTGCCATGAAAATCCATAGAATTATGGTGACAATGAAGTTTTAAAATCCACTAATTTAAATACTGGACTTCTTCCTGAAAAGTTCAGGAAGGACTAAATAGCTGCAGGTAAAGATGCTAATGAAACATTGGATGCACCTCCAGAGTGAAAGAGACTGAGAGCAATTCTGCACTGGCCAGTTTGCCAGATTAGCAAGTGTACTAGGAGACTCCCTTCCACAGGCTGGGGTAGTCTAACCCCCCCTCCCCGATCCTGAAACAGTGGAAACTAAAACTGACAAGAACTTTAGTCAAACCACAGTCCCTCTAGCCCCAACTGACAATGACACCCCAAGACAGGAGGACTAAAAGGCCAATAAAAAGTGAACAGGTTGTCCTTGATCTACAGGAACCAATGGAACTCAGTTACTATTTTCTTGAGGTACGGACTCAAAGTGGTATCCTTGCTAGCTAAAAGCTGGATTGCATTGGGAGTTGGTGGTGCCATTAATAATGCAGCACAGCATCCCTTACAAAACACGCAACTCAAAATACAATTATTCAAGTGGAAGATTAAATATATTCGTGCAATATTAGCAAGGGGTACTGGATCAGCACTGCATACACTGCAAAATGTGCTCATGCTAATGGTTAGGCTTCCTGTCTAGGAAGTCCATAATACAATACAATACAATCTTTACCTGCTGTGTATCATATTATGCTGGCAATGATATTGTATAATGTATATGTCATTGATATATACCTTAAAGGATTAAGATATAAATTCATTTTGAAAGGCAAAAAAAAAAAAAAGGTGTACAAATGCTCAGCACTGGTAATGTGATGTTCTACTGAAATTATTGATCCAGATTTTTTTCTTGATTTAATCTGGATTACCCCGGCTGCAAAAAAGAAAAATGAAAAAGTAAAAAAAGGTAAGCATAAATAAGCAGAACTGCGTTTATTATGCAGTTTCCCTCCATCCAGATGCACTGTAAATTTTCCAGCTCTATTTAGTAGCTGTTCATATCAACTTGTCCTTTAGATGTCATCTACAAAGAGATTATGTCGGTAATACTGCAGGGATTCCCAAAGAATATCTTTCGAGATATTCCCCAACTATGCTGGCATGAAAGCTCACTTGGGCTACATCCCCATGCACGCTGTTTGGCATGGAAAAGGCATGCATGGGACCGGGATTTTATTTAGGCACAGCTAGAGGAGAAAGCACCTATGGCTTGCCATCAGTACTGCAAATATGCCCAAAGCGTCCCATCACTTGTGTTCACATACAAACAGCAAAGACAGAAGCAGCTTTAATACTGATGGGAACCCTATCAGTATTTCCCTACAGTTTTTCCCTACTGCACATACTAATGTTTTATACTGTTTTTATATATGGTTTTATTCTAAATATTCTTGTCTTTTAAATATGCTGTTACCTGCCCTGAGACCCTAGGGTATAGGGCGGGATATAAATGTAAATAAATAAATAAATAAATAAATAAATAAATAAATAAATAAATAAATAAATAAATATCAAGTTTGTGCCGTTAAATGAAAACTGCTATTCAAGCTAAGGTCCACCTTGTAATATCTCTTGCAGGCATTATCCTAGAAGGTACATGTACACGTAATAGTAATTTAAAAATCCCTGACTTATTCAAATAAAACTTGAAAATGCAAAGTGGTGTCAGATTGATTGTGCATCTCATTTGGTTTTCCAGAAGTTGAGCGGGATATGTTTTCATGTGTATTCACATTAATGCCATTGTCCTGTCCTCTGCATCTACTTTGTTAGAGATGCAGTCTTTGCTGGCTGAATATTTAACTTAATTGGTTTTCTGCCCCTGTGACCATCAATCCTCCACTCTGTTCACTTTCACGTTTTATGAACTCTTCGTTTCTCATTTGCTTTGATGTACATCTATTGTATTCTCCTGGTGCCACCCTCCACAGGTTATCTTACAGAGTCTTGCTCAATAAAGTGTTGCAGAAGCACTCAGTATTGCCAAAATAACAAAAGATAGGTTTGCATGCTTCAGTTCCCCAAGAGAGAAGGAAAGGACCATCAATCTTGCTGGCTGCTAGAGAGGTCAACAGACTGCTTAGTCAGCTGTCCTATCCATTATCTCCTTCAAATAGCTACATATTTTTAGAAGAAGAGGACTTTATACTAGCCTATTGGATAATAAAACTGTTGATACTTGCAACCAATTTAAGTTTGTTGGGGACAATCCAGAACCGTCAAAGAAGGGATTAACTGTTCGCTTTCCCGTCGTGTCACATTTTGGTGGAAATGAAGGAAGGAGATGCAAGTTTTTTAGGCCAAATAGTTTCCAATTTATTTTGCAAAACATTCTCCATACAGTCCAGCAGCCTCTGGAATTCTTCCCAGTGATTTTAAAAAGTACACATGCACTTGCTGAATTCGCTGGATGTTTGAAATTAATATGTAGAATGTTTCTCTCAGTTATTAAATAAGCGACTAAAATTAAGTAACAGACTTGCAGAACTACATCAGTGTCATACAGACTATTGTCTAACCTTTCTCAGAATTGTCGCTTCCTTGTAACTACACATCCTTCTTTTTAGATTCTGATTGCAGATAGCACTATCACAAATCAATATTTCACACGCTCCAGGTCCTTTGTTCATTTTGACTCCAATAAGGGAAGGCAAGTCTGCAGAAAAAAAAATAGATGTAGACGTCCACTTCTGATCTCTCTGGACCCTGGATGGCCATGGTCACACCTTCATTTTAAACCTCTTTCAGTCCACCTTCAACTCTGACTGCTCAAACCTTTTCATTTCTATTCATCTTAGAATAGAAAGTCCACACATAAAACAGAAATGAAAAGGTGTGAGCAATCAGACCTGAAGATGGACTGAAGGCTTAAAGTGAAGGTGTTACCACGGCCCATCTAAATACAAAAAAGTAAAGTGTGGCCATGGCCCATGAGAAATTCTGTTCTAGTGTGAGCTCAGTTCATTAGAAAGCCCTCTAGTAACTCTTCTCGCTGAACTAATGATTCATAGCTTTATCAGCTGACTGAATTAGCACAGACACTGTTCTCAGTCATACAGTAGTACGGATTCACACATCAACATAAACCTGTAATTCAGCTGTAAACTAATGTGCAGAATTGCAGACTGAGACTTGCTTCTCAGAAAACATAAATTTGGCTACTAAAATGTGCTCACAAGGGCATGCTATAATTCACCTAAATTTGGACAGCATATAACCAACTAAATCTCTTATATGTTTGCATATTCTAATCTCACTCACAGGATGGCTGCATCCAGATAGCTGCCAAACATGATCAAACACGAGGGTAGGATATGCCGATGACATGGCGTCACCTCCTGACCTCTGAAAACCTTGCAAGTGTGAAATAAAATTTATAGTTGTGAGCTTCCCCTGTCACTAAAATGGTCCTGTAAATTGGCCCAGAAGTCAGCCATTTTTCAATCAAATGATAAACTAAGTTGTATAGAAATTAGCCCCAGTAATTCACCTCCACCACTACGATCACTCCATGTGACAGAGGAGGAAGTGGCTGAAGGTGTGCTCCACCCTCAGAATCATTTCTCATGCCTTGCATGATGGCCACCTCCAAGGGTGGGTTTCACGCCTGGAGGTTGACCTGCAGGTGTGATGTGCGTGTCTATTTCTCCAGGCCAGCCTCTAGGATTTTGTTATATTTAAGGGAGAGAGATACTCTTAAGCTGAATTCAGATTTGGGTAACTACACAAGTACATGGATGTAGGTTTTTTTGGCAACTGTTTGGAAAAGATTTAATATTGATTTTTCTTATTTCAGTCTCTCTATGTATGTACTTCTATTTCTCATTTTAAAAATTATCCTAAGCATTATATTTTCTAAGTAAATCAAGGGTAGTGGTGGCACAAGGGAGCTGCCCTGAGATGTCTATGTAAGGGCTGTTTCACTTATTTTTGCTAGTCTCATTCTTCTCATGATCAGGGGAAGGGGGAACGCTGAGGGCTTCACAGTTCTTTCCTTTATTTGGGAGATTTGCATATTTTCTTTCTCACTCACTTCACTGTATCATTGAACTCAGACTTCTTTCAGAAGTCGCTGTGGAAGGAAAAGAAGGTTACTTCACCTTCCAAACACTATACTAACAGATTGGCCTTTTTTAACCTTTACAGTTTAAATCACCACAAGACTTTACATAATTCTCCAGAAGAAACACTCAGTTCCAATACTCCAAAAAGCTCCCTATGATTCAGGGTTTCACAGAACTCTGAAGGACCCTAATGCTATCCAATCCTTCTCTGATCTATTACCATGAGGCATAGAACCTCTCATAGTTTCCAGAGATGTCAGTTGCCCAACAGCTGCTAAAACAGAGCTGTTTGATATTGTTCTCAGTGTCCCTGCCAATCAGAATTTTGCGCTATGCTAGTTGCTGCCCCTGAAGCCAATAAAAAGGGTAGAAAACCATGAAAATGCAAAGTATTTTAGATTCCATGGTTGCTTAATGCTGCGTCATTTTGTATCCAGACACAACTGCATGGTGTTGCATTTATTCATTTTTATGCCACCAAAGTCTCAGGGAGGTGAACCATAGTCAGATAAAACAGTATAATAAAACTATTAAACTAGAAAGAGAAATAAAACAGAAAACAATTGCAACACACCATTATTAAAAATTTTACAGTAAATCCCAGCATATCTAATGCATTTTTGAAGGTTAGCTTATTAATGAAGGCACATAACGTAGGCACTAAATGATTCATGCAAATATAAAGGTGATTCACAGACATTTCAAAGGGAATAGTATATCTGCTGAGCAACATCACCATGACTTCAATTACCTGTGCTCATTTGCCTACTATGAGAACATAGGAAGTATTCCTGAAGCAAGTATGCAGCCAAATAAGCAAATCTTGGTTTGGTGTTTTATCTAAGATGATTTTGCAGTGAGTTAATCTAGTAGGGTGTAACTATTGGGAGAGATATGAAAAAAAACCATTGCCAGTTAATCGTAGCATCTATGATCAACCTTCATTAACCCAATCTATTCTCTGACATACAACCCTAGAACCAGGGAGCACCCTATGAAGCTGATGGTTAGGAGAGTCCTATCAGACAAGGGGAGGTATTTCTTCACCCAGACAGTCATTGGTCTATGGAATTTGCTGGCAGAAGAGGTGATGCCAGCAACCAGCCTAGATAGCTATAAGAAAGGGTTAGACAAATTCATGAATGGCAAGTGTATCAATGCCTACTAGAATGGATGCCTAGGTACTGCCTCTGGGTTAGGGAGACATGCAGGATTGCTTTAAAGGCCATTTGTTCTGGTTCGAGAGCAGGTGAAGGTTTTCCCTTTGTCTTCTGCTTGAGGATGCCCAGAAGCAATTGATGGACCACTGTGTGGGACAGGATGCTTGACTAGATCAGTTGCGGACAGTTCAGATATTTGGAACTACAGTTGTTACTCTTCCCAGTTCTTGGTGATACTGACTGCGGCTTATGGGATTTTGAATCCAAGACCATCTGCTTGTCAGATTGGGCAGTTACTGAGAATTTCAAACTTATTTGGCAAATCTTTGGGAGGAAAGATGGTGTTTAAAAGCTTTTTAAAATTCTTGAATAAAACAAATGCCTAGGTGGATTTTTCAGGCTGGGGGGGGGGGGAACGGGGCGCTTCTAAGGCAATTTGCTGGGATTCTAGAACAGGAATATGTTTGTCCTTGTCTCTGCTTAGGATGCCCATGAGCAGTTGGTGGGCCACTGTGTGCGACAGGATGCTGGACTAGATGGGCTGTGGCCTGATCCAGCAGGGCTTCTCTTATGTTCTTATGTAAAATGTTAGCTTCCCCAAGATACCGGTTTGCAAACAACAGAGGGCACCTTCTCTAATGGTCACTGTATCTCTTTTAAAATGGGGTAATTTCCCATATAGCAGGGTCATGCTCAGTGCCACTGACTTTCATGGATAATTAGGGTTCTCCTGTATATCAATGTTGACCTATACAATTGATTTTAAAGGAAGATAGGTGAAGAAGCATAGACTTTAACCCTCATCCATGAGAGATAACGTAATTTGAGAATGATGGTGCTTTGCGTTCCCCTTGTTTTTAATCTCTGCAGCCAAAATGGTGGCACCCAGCAGAGGACCGCATCCCAGGATCAAATAAGGTGAGTATCTGATCCCAGGGGAGGGTAATGGTCAAAGGTGACAAGTAGTCAATGGTGAGCACTAGTCAACATTGGTTAATTGCGCTCATTTCCTGTCCAGCAGATGGGAAGGGAAGTGCAGAAATGCCCCTAGATGATTCATAATCCACCAATCAATACCCCAAAGATTTGGTGACCCTTTTCCCCCTTGCTTCAGAAAATAGTTTTTCATATACATTTTATATTATTAAAATTCTGTATTTTGCTATGGTCCATCTAAATTTCTCCTCAGCTCACAAGTGGCTCATGACAAACAATTTGGAAACCCCTGGTATATGATATTAGACTGGTTGCAACCTTCTGACAACCTCTTGACTTCCAGCTCATGATTTATGACCTTTGGATTCACTGACCCTTGAAACCTGATATCTCCTGGTAAACTGCTGTTACTTTGTTGCTGCTGTTTGAATGGGTGTGGCATTGTGCATATGTTACCCTGCTGCTGCCTGCTCTGGATAGGATAGACGCTGCATGGGTAATGGGCCACTGGTGAAATCTTAGTTTGCATTGCTTGGTTTGGGCCCTGATTTGCTTCCATGGTGTGCACCAACATGCTGAACCCTAGAAACGAACCTATCTAATTAATTAAGGCCCTTTCCGCACGGGGCCTTATTCTGGAATGTATCTCAGGATCGGGATCTGTTGTCCACATGTTAATGCAGGCTATGGTAGGCCTTACCTGGGGCCTACCACAGTCTGCACTAGGATGCGGACAACAGGACCCTATCCTGGGATATATTCAAAAATAAGGCCAAGTGCGGAAAGGCCCTAAGGCTGCATCCACACACACTTTTTGAAAAACAGATCAAAAGCAGCTTAGAGGTAGTAGGAAGAACAGATTTTTGTAAGTGCATTTCCTAACATGCAGATGCTACCACCTATAAGCTGCTTTCAGCCTTTTTTTTTTTTTAACTTTGTGCAGATGGTGTCAAAGCAAAGCCTATTCAGAAGTCTAAGGGATGACTGCTTCTGCTGTGAGGCATATTTTTATTATGTTTACAAAGGATTTTATGGCTTATTAAATGGTGTTGGTTTAGCTGCAAACCTCCCTCTTAAAAATTTCCTCAGAATTGGTGAGAGAACTTAATTGGTGACACAACCCGATGACTTAAACGAATTTAGCTAGTGTAAACATTTCCAGATAATATGGCTGGAATCTATAACCACCACTTTTAGTATTTTTGTTACAACTGAAGTTATATTTCTGACCCCCATTCTGTGCGGCTTCTGAGCTGGATTCTTTTCCACTAGCACTGCACTTCAGATTGTCATTACACAAGGCAATATAATAGACCTTAGAGACTAACAGAGAGAAAGAAGTATTTCGTAGCTAAGCCTACTTATGCATGGAGTAAAGTGCCTATAGGTTTCTCCCTTTGTACTTCATGAATCCAATGAAGAAGGTTTAGTCTACAAAAACTCATGCTACAAACTTCTTTTTCTCTGTCTCTAAAGTGCTACTAGACCCTGTTGTTTACATGGTGACATCTATGACTGTGGTCACACCTTTGCTTTAAATCTTCTTCAGCCCATCTTCCGACTGGTTACTCTTATTGCTAGGCATTCCTTAAGCTGTGTTCAATTACAGCCTAAACGACACATGACAAAGTTAGGCACAACTCACTTCAAACTCACTATAGACCTGTCCATGTGTGGTGCCAATGCTTAATTACAGTAATTACTAAGGCTATTTGCAATGTATTAAAAACGCATTCAATGTGGAATCTGTATGGAAAGGTAAACAGCTAGCCAGAACAGGCCAGGAGGGGGCTAAGACTCCTCTATTAGCCTAAGGGGGGGGGATACCTACAGTATAGGGAACAGCCAATTAAACAATGGCTGTTGTCAGGCAGGAGGTATTTAATCCACCATCCAGGAGAGCAAGCTGTTCTATGCTTTGGGGTTTTGGGGTGGGAGGTTCAGGTTATATGGACCTCACTCTGAGGAGATCACTTTCAGCATAGTTCCTGGCTTCTTAGGCAGTGACCAGCCAAGAAGGGCAGAGTAGGGAGGATTAAGGCAGTAGTATAGCGAATATGTATGTTTGTAAGCAAAAGGCATTGATATTTTCCACAGAATTCTGACCTCCATTTTGTTCTTGTACCAGTTGTAAAATAAAGTAGCATACTCATTCTTTGAAAAAGAAAGTTTTGACTGCTTAATTTTACTCTTAAGGCTAAGAGAATGTCACACACACAGGGTGCTTTAAGTTTAAAAAGAAGAAGGTGGCGGCGAGGAAAAGTAAACCACAGGGGACTGGTTACTTACGCTTATCGCTCACTTGATGAGAGAGTGAGAGTGTTGGGGTGTGTGTGCTCCCCCGCACGAGGCTGGAGCAGACATGGCCAGCGCAGACCCTTTTGCTGACATTAAATAAGTATCTTCCGAGAGACCTCTCTTCTTCATAAAGGAAGAGGGAGGTGAGAAAAGCTTGCTTCGTGTTGGAGAAGTGCACCACACCATGCACTAAGATCTGCTGGTGAAGTCCTCTGGGATGTGCCTTAAACATTCAAAGGGTGAGGACATTAATGGTACCCACCCTCACCAGTCTTGGACTCCTTGTGTTTCAAGATGTTTACAGTCTATACCAATGGTTCTCAACCTGGGGGTCGGGAGCCCTTTGGGGGTCGAATTACCCTTTCAGAGGGGTTGCGACGAGTCTCTCACCACCCTTCCCTCCCACCTCCCAGCTGCTCTGCCCCCGTGGTTGGGGGTCTCCACAACATGAGGAACTCCATTAAGGGGTCACAGTGTTAGGAAGGTTGAGAACCACTGGTCTATACTGTTCGGTAGGAAAGTCCTACCCATTAGATGGTCTTAGGTTCTCCCTAAAAATGCTGCAAGTGGGGGGCTATTTCTCCATTATCTAGTGGGAATAGTGGGGAAGCACAGTTGGTATTTTTGCTTCTTGGGTCTTATTTGCTTGCTAGTTCTTCTGAATATGCAGATCTCTAGTCAAATAAATACTATTCTAAAATTGTTTACCGTACTTTTTTTTACAAGTGAACTGTGAAATGTTGGAGAGAGTTCCATGTGCCTTCCATAGGAGATGTTAATGATGTGCAACATTGGGCGTTTTTCCACTGTCACTAGAAGTACCCATTAAGTACCCATTAATGGGTACAAAAATGCCATTATGTACCCATTAATGGGTACTTAATGGGTACTTTTAGTGACAGTGGAAAAAATCCATTGTTGTCTCTTCATATTCCAAACCAATGCACATGAGTCATCTATACTGTTTGCATACCCTAACTCACCCTTTAGTTTGAACTAAAGGCCTAACTGGCCTGACTGACTGATCAATACTCCATGTTTTCTCTTCCCTTCTGTCCTTTGTGCCTGGAACTCTGTCCCTAAACTCCTCTGTGTTGCCGCTTTCTTCAGATTCTACCTTCTTCTGAACTGTGGCCAAATCCCTCAGTAGCTTTTATTGCTCCTGAATCTGTCAAGGCAAGAGTAACCATCATGGTGACTGGAGAAGCAATGACCCCTTGAGAATGACTTCTCAGTGCCTGCAATGCTCATGAAACTCACAGCTCCTAGTTTGGTGAAAAGAAGTCACCAGAAGAAGTGCTGCCCATAGGCCCAAAGAATTGGTCCTCCTCTGTTCCATTTTTATGGCCCCGTCTTCATGCAATAAAAAGCCTGTTAAAAAGCTTCTTTTGCCACAGAGCATCTCCATGCACGGCTTTTATTCAGGCTTCCAGCACCAGCCACGGTCCCATCTTTCCTCTTTTTTTCAGCCTTCTCCCTCGTTTTCTCTTCAAATAAAATCATCTCTGTCTCTCTCTTTTTGCCTCTCATCCACAGCTAGTAATCAAGATCTATACTGAATGCAAGAAAACAGTAAGTGGAAGGAGATCTTGTGGAAGCAATTCATTATGTTACAAGATCTCCAAAAAAAGCACCCTGGCTCTGCCACTGCTGCCGCCTGCACACACAGCCTTAAACATTCACACATCTCCCAGAACTGAAGCACCTTTCCTTCCTTTCCCTTTCTAAAGGTCAGAACTTTTAAAGAGCCAGAAGTGCACAGAATTGCAACATTGTTATCAGGTGTGAAATGGATGGATTGCTACAGTGTAACCTCTGCTGTATGGGGTGGATTTTTACAGTGAAATCACTATCTTTGGAAGCAAGCTCTGGATCCCAAAGTGATAAATGTTTCTGGTGGGTTTTGCAGGCAGGGGAGAGAATTTGTGAATACTCGTGGCTATTTTTCTTTTAGACTTGCAGAGCGCAGTCCCTCCCCGTTCCCGCCAGCACCCTACCAACCAGAGAGAGGGTGGGGAGAAAAAGATGCGGGGAAAGAAAACATGCTTCCATGGGGATGGTAGATACATTTTAAATGTGCGTTTTGCTGAGCCTCATGCGGACACTTATTCCGGAATTGAACTGCATTTTTAAAGTCTGCTGGAATAGAGGGACAATAGAGAGACAATAAACTTCCATGAAGATGGGGCCTAAGATACAAAAATCTATGGCTGCATCAAACATGCTTAATGAGACACCCTCTGGGCAAATTTGAAAATGTAAGGGCAGATATAAAATGTAATGTAAATGCTTATTTACATTAATGGGATTTGAAGTGGAACTTTCCCTTTTTTTCACAGCACTGGAGTGGCTTAGAATCTTGGTTTGAATCTTGCTCTTTACCAGTGATTTACACAGATAGGCTGCGTTCCCATTATCACTTAAAACTGTTTAAAAATGGTTTAAAAATGGTTTGGATCCTCACCGTTCCCACCCCCAATCAAGTAAAATGGTTTAAAAACTGTTTGGATCCTTGTCGTCCCCATTGGCAATCAGTTTTAGGGGTATTTTGAGGATTATTTGGC
>MTQE01000390.1:5090088-5110747 GCA_014337955.1 Aspidoscelis marmoratus
CCTGTGAGGTGGGTGGGGCTGTGAGAGCTCAGAAGAGAGCTGTGAGTTGCTCAAGGTCACCCAGCTGGCTTCATGGGGGAGGGTGGAATCGAATTCAGTATTTCCTAGATAAGAGTCCGACTCCCTAACCACAAGACCAAACTGGCTCACAAGAGAGGTCTTTCTCCCATTCTGTCATTGATATGCAACTACTTTTAGTTTTGCTGGGATGATTTTGTTCAGTGGGTGTGGGGACTTGGGTCCTCAGGCTGCCAGAAAGACCAAAAGACTGGAGATAAAATGAAACTAACGCACCATTTAAGCATATTTTTTGGCAGTATTTGAAAGTGATGTCTGTTTATGGGGAGGTTATTTGGCATGTAAACTACATAGACATAAAACCCTTTTTTATGTTCCTGTCTTGTTGAATTATATTTCTGTATGTTCGAAAGATCAGCATGTTCCCAGTGGAACAAGGGATATAAAGTGCTACTCACAGTTTTTATCACTCGAATGTGTGGCTTATCAGCAATAGTTTTCAACAGAGTTATATGAAGACAAATACTGTAGTCACCCTTTCTACAATTACAGTATATGTCTGTCCATCAATCTGCCCATTCACCTATCTACTTATCTATTTTTACTTCTATCTCGCCATATATCCAAAGGTTTCAAGGTGGGTCACAGTAAAAGTTAGGGCACACCTCCACTTCTGGTTGAAGATGGCTCCATTCCAGGTTTCATGGGGGGTAGATGCCATGATCTGCCATGAAAAAAGTGTAGAGGCACCATTTTCAATAGTGATTCTGTGCAGGGCACAAAACCACATCCCAATAAGGACTCACTGCTGCTAAAAGTAGAGATGCAGCAACCATGGGTGCCTCCATGAGGTAAGGAGAGATGCAACATTATTCCTAAAATAAAGGACAACTTATTTTAATTTACATTTATTTATATCTGCAAGAATGTTTCTTTTGTTCCAAGCCTAGGGGAGAGATTATGTGGAGAGCTCCTGCTGGTTCCTGCAAAATACAGAACATCATAGGAAGTCCTGGCTGGGCACTTACCTTGTGGTGAGGAACGTCCTGTCTTTGGAATTCAAAAGATACTTACAATTATTACTTTTAGGTCTCTACTAAAGATATATATCTTCATCTAGGTGTGTTCTGTGTGAATAGTTGCTCTTTCACTAACCAAACCAATTTTTAATGTGTTTGTAACTATTTGTAATCCACCTTTAAGAAGCCTACCTGGTGAAGAGGTCACATCCATTAGACTGAAAATGGGGTGTTCTGTGATTTTTTTTTGTACAACACTGTCTCTAAAAACTAGTCAGGATTTGTGTTCATCCATAAAACATGTTATATGTTTTTCCCATATAGCCTTTTAAAGGTGCATTTCCCTTAAAAAAAAAACCACACACACAAAACAAAACAAAGGGTGTTTTTCCACTGTCACTAGAAGTACCCATTAAGTACCCATTAATGGGTACAAAAAGGCCATTACGTACCCATTAATGGGTACTTAATGGGTACTTTTAGTGACAGTGGAAAAACACCCAAAAAACCTATTCATGCACATTTGTATGTGGCCTCGAAATTTCACCCAATCACAACTGTGTTGGCACTATCAGTTTTTCCATTGGCCGTAAGTTGTATTCTGCAGTTCTGCTCCACTAAATCTCTGTTGCTATGAGACAACCCCTCTAAGCAAACATAATCACATGAGATGGGAAGAAGTAACATTTCTGTATGTCATTTGTATGCAAGGCTGGAAAACCTCTTTCTTAGAATGTTGCTGCCAAACCCATGAGAGAAGGTTTAATCGTATGGAAGGTGGAGAGAGAAATAATATATACAAAGACTCCCAAAACCAAATCTGAAAAAAGAGGAAGGGCTGTGGGAGAGACTATATTAAAAGTAAAGCAGCACAAAGGGAGTGATTTTCTATATTTTTATTGTTTTGCTAAATCTGCGGTAGACTGCAAGAAGAACCACCTGGAAGGGGAAACTTTGTCCCTTGACAAAATCACTTTCCCTTCAGTCCCTTTGTTTATAAATGTGCACATTTTGGGAGACCCACTGTAGAAAGCAGACAGATCAGGAACAGTGTGAAGACAAACATTGTTCTCCTGCTGAGAAAGTCATAGCTCCCTGCCATTGGCTCCTTTGACAACAACAGTTTTTGGAAAACTTCCCATTTTGGAGGAAGAAGGTGCATCAGGCCCATCCTTGCTTTGGGGAGGTAGATCTGCTCTTCTTTATTGCCCCACTTGCCTTCTTTATTAAGAGAAATTTTGACAATTGAGAGACACCAAGGCCGTGTCTTCACGGCAACCTTATCTCGGATTCAAAACATTTTCAATCCTTGGAGTCCGCATGGCAGTTTGGCTTAACACGCTTTCCCCGTGTTAAACCACCCCAAAGCGTGGTGAATCTCAATCCTGATTTCAACAGGTCTCACTCCGGATCGTGCGCTTGAAACGTTTACATTTTTACTGTGTGGACAGTACCGTTTTAAGGGATGAGAATCCATGTTCAGGGTTTCCCTCTCCCAATAGCTTGCTTCCAAAGACAGTGATTTCAGTGTTAAAAATCCACCTTTAACAGCAGCGCTACACTGTAGTGATGGAACCACATCAGCCTGATAACAATGTTGCAATTTTGCGCAATTCTAAAAGTTCTGACTTTAGAAAGGGAAAGGAAGGGAGGAAAGCAGCTGAATGTGAATGTTTAAAGCAAAGGGGCTTTAGTTGCCACTGCTGCTGTGTGCCCTGGGCAATGGGGAGAGGAGGAGAAAGAATAGCTGGCTGCCCACTGCCATTTTCCCTCCATCCATGGATGCGGCAGCCACCCAGACACCCAGTTAGGCTCGGTGAAGGCGTCCCTTATGGGTGGCGCGTCCATGCCAGGAGGAAGAGGGCAAGGCAGCCCCGAAAAGCAGCTTTTAAAAAGTAGCCACTTGAGTCCCACCTTGAGTCACGTACCCCACGTACAATCCTCAGAATCTGGATCCAACGCGATTAAGTTCAAAGTAATGGGAACAGGCAAATTCGCGTTTGCATCCGATTCTGTTATTTCGGTTTAGGGAAAGCGAAATAAGCTTGCTGTGGGGATTTGCCCCAAGAAGAGCCTGCCAGATTCCCCCTATTCTTTTAAATCTGTTCTTACTGTTCCTGAGACCTTTCAGCATTGAGAGATAAAAATACAAATATATGGTGTTTTTTCTTCTTTTTTGGGAACTTGCTGAGTTTTTCTTTTATTATTTTTAGTGAACTTAATAAGCAGGCAGCAGTAGAGGGAGTGGCTGTGACTACACTGTGCTCTTCCAGGTATCCTTGAAACACACAGGACAGGAGGGAAGACATGTGATTGACAGACAGTGAACAGCCAATAGTGTTTGGTTCCGAGGTGAGAGAAGAAATGGGCAGGGCTTCTTTCTTGTGAAGTTGACCGGAAAGAGCTGACGGCGTGCTGAGAAGAACCATGGAAAACATGAGCTTTACATGGGCAAGCACATTCAAACGCACATTCAAATGCACTGGAAGTGCCTGCTTTCTTCATTTATTTGTTTGTTTAAACACCTAAAACGTTTTAAGTGTAATGATGGCCTTAAGTACAAACAGATAAAGCCATCAGTTAATCAACTAATCTTGATCGTGTTCCCGTGCAAAAGAGGAAACCATTCACACTAGGAGCCCTACATGTAAAGGTAGGTCAGTGTCTCCTGGATAATAGAGGGAAGAGCATTCCAGAGGATATGAACTTGCTCCTAGCAAAGAAGAGAATCTCACATCCTACAATGTTTGTTCATTCTGTGGGGATGTAATGGCAGAAGGTTATGTCAAAATACTGGCCCTTATCCAAGGTTACACGGGGAATATAGGGTATGAGGAAACCGTACAGGGTCTCGAGAGAACCAGATGGCCTCTTATCCTCTCCCTGCATCTGTTTTATTTAATCCCTTCATATTTTGAGAAGTTTTGAAATGTTTGGCCATACATTGTTCCTTGTTTTCTGGAGTACTCCATTGCCAAAGACTGTCTTCTTGTGTTTAAAATAGATTCTAATCTAAACAGTTGATTTGCTGCTCTTTTGAACTTTTATGATTCCTGAAGTGTATTTCCTAAAGCTGACTTGTGCTATGGATTCAGTGTCATGCAGCTAATACTGAAACGGGTGTATTAAGAGGCACATTGCTCTTATATTTCTGTAATAGTTGAGGGCATCTCAGTTGTACTGTATAACAAAAAGCTGTCGAATAAACAGTAATCCCTACAGCCAAAGAAGTACACATTGTAGTTAACATACTGATATATAAATAGAAAAGACTGCAGATTGCAAGTGAATTTGGCAACATCTTGCTTGGCAAAGAGTTTGGTTTTGAGAAGACAGATGCTGCATTTTAAGCCCCTGGAAGGGAAAAGTAACAGAATGAATTCAGAGAAGAAAGCAGAAAACAGTTTTGGTCAGCCTTCCTGGTTCCTTCTGCAGGGTGCATCTCCAATGATTCCCCTTGGTCTACTAATGCTTTTCAAGGTTCTAGGAAAAGTCCTAGGCAAGCCTCAATTACAGGCTTCTGTTTCCTATCCATTGCATTACTCTCAGGCTTGTGAAATGGAACTGAAGACGTTCTTCAAAGCTACTCCATTTACTCCTAAATCCTGTGATGGGATTTGAATTAATCATGGGTCAAAAGTCCAATTATTACATCTGGTGGACTGTGCAAGTAAGATGATAAAAACAACAACAAATAAGAATAAACTGCTGTTCTTTTCCCAAAAGCCCACATTAGATACTTGAACTGGTTGTTTTGCAATGATTAATGGTGGGCAAGGCCTTGTCCTTGGTTTCATGCCTTCAAACAGTGGCCCAGGGAGATTGACCATTGCAGGTGGTAGCAGAGAGGGACATGACCTAAAGGCTCAAAGGCAAGATTTCCATTATGCAGCAGAGGCAACTTAATCGGGTCCTCAGGTTAGGTGGACTCCATGTAGAATAACAGAAACAGGCCTCTCTTAAGAGCCCTACTCTGTGTCATGGAGATGCATGCACCTAAGATGCTACGGATCAAAATGTGGTTTGGGGAAACCAAGTAGAGGTTTCTGATCATATCCTTTGCAGACTTGGGACCATGGCACATTGATCCATGAAGCATCAATGATATTTCCTGTTCCTCAGTTTGCTATCTTTCTGGCCTACCTCCAAGTCAATCTCTTGTCTTCCTTGTCTCCATATAAGCTTTTGGGCATATGTGGTTTTCTTTGTGTATTAAAAGTTCAAATGTAATCCATGTGAATGATTGTTTAATCATTACAACAGACAAGAACAGACAATTCCACAGTGTTCTAATGCTCCCCCAAGCAAAGCTGCACATATTATCTGATGACAACAACAAAGTCTAAGAGTTTATCATAGATACACTTTGATATGTCCCTCACTATTCATTATACGTAAATTCCTAGAAAACCTCACAAATTTCAAACCACAAATTTCCTAAGAATGGACACTACATGGACTCATATCTGAAAATTCCGTAGAAGAAAATAAAACACACACACACACACATAAAGATTTCCAGAGCCATAGGAGCCATAGGGAATGATAGATATGACCAAAGGCATGTTCACATGCATTAAAAATAAACAAATATATATTTAATATATATTGTTTTGTTTTAATGTGCTGAATTTTAAGGGTTGTTACCTGCCCTGAAACCTTTGGGTATAGGGTGGGATAGAAGTACAAATAATAAATAATAAATTAATAAAAAAGCCGCGGTGACTCAGATGAGATTGTTTATGCATTAGTCTTCCATTCCCCTTCTCACGAACTTAAGAGAAGGGGGATCTGAGATGGGTTGAGAACACAAGGGTCACATACTGTTGACCTGGACATAATGGAATAATTAAAGAGCACATAAAGATTGTAAAGAGGCTAAATTAATTATTTGGCTCTGTTTTCACTGAGGAAGGCAAAGGGCATATACTTCAGGGAAGAAGTCAGAATTAAACCAGATAGAGGTATCCAGGGAGGAAGTGCTTGCATGTCTTTATAATAGATAATGACCCAGTTGACGTTGTCTATCTGGACTTTCAGAAGGCTTTTGACAAAGTCCCTAATCAAAGACTTGCAAATAAACTCATCAGTCATGGAATAACTGGACAGGTCCTGTCAACGATTGGTAACTGGTTAAAGGACAGGAAAGAGAGTAGTTTCCTACTGGCCAGTTCTCAGTGGAAAGAGGTGAAAAGTGGTGTCCCACAAGGTTCAGTATTAGTGAGATAGCAAAGTTTCTGATGACACTAAATTGTTCAGGGTAGTAAAAAGTGACAGTGAGGGTGTTTCCGCACAAGCCCTTTAACACCCATTAAGCACAGATTCCAAAGTGCGCCTCCGCACGCGGGTCGCTATGTAGGACACTTCCGGAGAGGCATGTCCGTACAGCGAGCCGGTTTCTAATCCGGATTTCGGCGGCAAAACCGCTTTGGTTCCACCGTGTCCACATTAGCGGGGGCAATTAAGCACACTTTTGGTAGGTGCGCCCGAACCTATCCGTGCTTAATCCGTGCTTAATGGGTGTTTCTTGCACACCACATTTTTAGTGGTCTTGCGCTGTGAATCCGCATCCGTTTCGGATGCGGCCGAACAGCGCAAGTGTGCTAAGAAACGACCCACCCCCGGCTCGCCATGATTGGCTCCCCGGAGCCAAGCATGGCGAGCTGGGGGGCTCCTAACTTTAGGCTCGCGCTCACCCCAGAAGCGGCGGATCGCCACTTCTGGAGCCAGGGCGTGCTTCCCTAAAGCTCGTCCTAGCCCACCCTTGGGGGAGCGTGGCAGATCCCCTCCTTACCTGGATGCCGTCGCCCTGAACCTGAAAGCAGGGGCTGCCAGGCACAGCCCTGGCCAATAAGGCGGCGCGCAGGGCACAGGCGCGCCGCGTGCTGCGTGCCTGCTTTCAGTTTCGGGCAACGGAGGCCAGGTAAGGAGGGGAACCGCCGCGCTCCCCCAAGGGTGGGCTAGGGTGGGCTTTGGGGAGGCTTGCCTTGGCTCCAGAAGTGGCGATCCGCCGCTTCTGGGGTGAGGGCGAACCGTGGCAGCGAGGTCCTCCGGCTCGCCATGCTTGGCTCCAGTGAGCCAATCGCGGTGGCCTGGGGGAGGACCCTCCGATCCAGATCGGAGACGGGTGCCGTGTGTCCGCACAGCACCCGCCTCCAATCCGGATCAGCGCCGTGTGTGCGGAGGCACGGGCGCGGGGTAGATCCGGATCTCCTAGATCCGGATCTACTCTGCAAAACCGGATCTACCATGCACACGGAGCTGTTAAAACCGGTTCCTCGGGGAGCCGGTTTTAATAAATCTGGGTGCCGTAGATCCCATTTTTTTTGCCCCTGTGTGGAAGCACCCTGATTGTAAAGAGCTTCAAAGCGATCTCTTGAACATAAGAACATAAGAGAAGCCCTGCTGGATCAGGCCACAGCCCATCTAGTCCAGCATCCTGCCTCACACAGTGGCCAACCAAATGCTCATGGGAATCTCAAGCAGAGACAAGAACAAACCTTTTCCTGCTCTTGAATCCCAGCAAATGGCCTTAGAAATGTCCTGCTTTCCCACCCAGCCTGAAAGATGTACCTAGGCATACATTCTAGTAGCCATTGATACATCTGGCATCCATAAATTTGTCTAACCCTACCTTAAAGCCATCTAGATGGGTAGCTGTTACCACCTCTTCTGGCAGCAAATTCCATAAACCGATGACCCTCTGCATGAAGAAATACTTCCGCCTTGTCAGATCCAACTCTCCTACCCATCAGCTTCATACAGTGCTCCCTGGTTCTAGTGTTGTGCGATAGAGAAAAGAAGTTTTCTCTATCCACCTTTTCTATAAAGTGCATAATTTTATATAGATCAATCAGGTTCCCCCTTAAACGCTGTCTCTCCAGACTGAAGAGGCCTAGGCGTTGCAGCCTGGTTTCGTAAAGGAGGTGTTCCAGCCCAAACATTGGATGAGTGGGCAATGAGGTGGTAAATGGTCCTGAATCTTTAAAAACTGACCGAAAATTGACAAGCATGCTCACATGAATGCAGTCACAAGCAGGAGATGAGTAATTGTTTTATCATGTGTTGTGACCCATGTGTAGGACCTCCAGGTGAAGGGTGGGATACAAACACTATAAATAAATAACATTATTTCATTCCTGTAAAAATATACCTGACTACTTTTGGTGAGCATCAACAACATTGAGCTTCAACAATTTTAACACTTATCTTTAGACACATCTCTTTAGTAGCTTAAGTTCACATCACATTGGGATTATGAACCTTGCAAGACATTATTATATGAAAAGAAAGGTGAACATATTTAAAATGATACCTGAGTACAATAACAAAATGGCTATCCTTCCCTTTTTAATTATGATTCTTTTTTAAACAAGTCAACCCCCAGCAAACCATATGGTGTTCTTTGTCCACCTCCTTGTGGAATATTCAAAGTGCTTCTCTTCCTATAAACAGTTTAAAGTTGCGCTGATAAACAGACAGACCTAAACATGCATTCGTTGTGCTCTTGTTGATTGTTTGTGACAATACTAAAATGTTTACTGATTCCAGCCAACCGAGTTTACATAGAAAAAACCCCACACACGTAAAATAAGTGCCCTGATGAATGGCCAGTTTACTTTGAAAATGAACATGGATAATACTTTTTTTTAAAAAAAGATCCCCAAACCCTCTGTTGTGTTAATCTCCAGCAGCTTGCAATTAGGAGGCATAAAGGTTGAATGAGGATCTCTCATCCAACTTTTTGACTGCTTGTCCTCCCTAAAGGACAAAAGCTGTTATTCATGGCAAAGCTGGGGATGACAGAGGTCTCTATTTCATGGGACTAGGAGCTCATGCTGGCCCTGTGGTCACTTCACTGACCTGCTGGGCAAGCCATTAGAAACAGGACCAGTAGTGTGTTCTGAAAAGAGAAGATGGATTCAGGTGAACTGAGGATAAAATAATTCCAAGAAGATTTCATGTGTGGGGGAAAAAAAATTCTCTAGGATTTTTCTTAGGGGTCAAGGGGGCTGTCCCCAAGGAATAAAAAGTCTGCCAAGACTCTCCTTTTGCCTCTGAGCGCCCCCAAGCCAGGGTTTTTAACGAGGTTCCAGCGCTACAAAACGTGCAAATCGCGCGACAAAATACATGCACTTTAAACAACTCTTCCAGCGCTCTTTCTGTAAGTCGCTGGACAGGGAAAGTGGTGAGAATGAATGTTTTCCAGCACAAGAAGCCATTTCGGGGGGGGGGGAGATCTGGGAAACGAACAGAGAGCCGATCGCTGTTTCTCCTTTGCACTTGTCAGGGATTGTCAGCGCTCGTGCGCTGGGCAGGGTGGATTTTTGAAAGCAAAAACAGGGAAAGTGGTGAGAGTGAATGTTTTCCAACACGAGAAGCCATTTCGGCGGCGGGGGGGGGGGAGATCTGGGAAACGAACAGAGAGCCGATCGCTGTTTCTCCTTTGCACTTGTCAGGGATTGTCTTCCTGGTTGTGGCCACACCGAGCGCAGTCCCTCCCCATTCCCGCTGGCACCCTATGAACAAGAGCAGGGGCGGGGAGAAAAAGATGCGCGCAAAGAAAACAGGGATCCTATGGGGACAGAAGGTGCGTTAAAAACACGCATTTTCCTGAGCCTCATGCGGACGCTTATTCCTGATTTGCATGGCACTTTTAAAGTCCACTTCAATAGAGTGACAGTAGAGTGACAGTGGAGGAGTAAATAAGTCTTTTGGGGATGCAGCTAAGGTGTATTCTCCCTGTGTGTCTGGCTTCTTCATGGGTGACAAATGCCTGCCCACATCTTCTATCTTTGTGTGGTTTCTGTGTGGTTTCTCTGCTTATGAAGATGTTTCTATGGGCACCTCCCAGGGTTAAGTGGAGACATGACTTGTATTTCCTCTAGCCTGCTGCTACTTTACAGATACCTCCCTATCTAAGATGCCTAATATCTCTCACCTTATCTGAAAGGATTATTTTGTGAACAAATCTATTTATTTCTAAATAAAATCAGATTGCAAGCTTAATTGTTCATACCAGAGAGTAACTACAATGAAATTCAATAAAGTGTCTTTGGAAAATGCAGCTTTCACAGTATATGGTCCAGATGATATATAACACAATTTATTAATTCCACCCACAGTGCAGTCACAAACAGCCTTCTTGACCAGCAATAGGAACTTTAAAAGCTTTTTAAAAAGTGTTTTGCAGTTTCTACAGCAAAGTATAGTGCTACAAGTAGAGCATTTACTCAGCTTACCACTTTAAATGAAGAACCCAGACCACATTTTTATATTAAACTCATCCTAGTATTGCTAGATTAACTGACACCTGTAGGGGAACAAGAAAATCTTTGCTCAGATATAATCAACCTTCTTGATGAACTGTTCAGATTTAAGAGTTTTATGGTGAACTCTCTGTTTAAAGTGTCTTTACTGAAAGTTGTATGTGGGCATGAAAGGCGACAGGAAATTCTGTGTAGTGTTTGCTTTATATGGTGCAACTTAAAACTCTTCTCAGAGATCTGATGTGATGAAATTATCTAATTATGATTCTTTCAGTCTGTATCCAAGGTGCTGCTAGAAGACATCTCACATGATCCCTGGCCATACGGGAACGGAAGAAGTTCTAAACTTAAAATGATCTGACAGACCCAGTTTTAAAACTCCAAAACTGGAAAGAACAAATGGCTGTCTTCTCATTTAAAATCTATTTGCAAAAGAATGCACTAGCTTGTTTTTTTTTCACATCCTTTCCTTTAAAATATACCTTATTATGTGATGATTATGATAATTTATTAGAAGGAGCTAAGGGCTGTGATCTGACAGAACACACAAACAAACAAATGAATGAACAAATTCATCTTTGAAGCACCTCATGAGAAGGCCTTGATGTGGGATTGTTCACACACCAGTCTGCCCTTCCCTCTGAACATTCTGTGCTAGACAAGGTGAATTAGAGAAGGCTTGGGAAAATAAGGGCCACACACTGTCTCTATGTGGGGCCTCTGAGGCACCCCTTTCATTATGTCTGAACACAGCCTAAGTCCTTTAAAATCCACAGCATTTGGGACAGTCTAGTTCAGCACTGCATTGGGTTTAGTATTGTTAGTCAGTATGGGTCACTTTTTGCCATTCAGATACGGCTTGATAGACACTTCCATAACCACAGTGGCATTACTACTTGTTAACCACTGGGTCATGGCCCAAAGCTCTGAGCCCTTCTATGGGCCCCCACACTGTCCAGCTTCTTCAAAATGTCCTAGGGTGTTTTTCCACTGTCACTAAAAGTACCCATTAAATACCCATTAATGTGTACTTAATGGGTACTTCTAGTGACAGTGGAAAAACACCCCTAGTATGCCTCTTACCTTTTCCTTCCTTAGCAGTGATAGGGATGCTGTCTTGGGCCTTTTCATCATGCATGAAGGTGAGTGATGTTGAGTTGGGTGCTGCCAGGTAGAGCATCCCTTGAAGGTTTGTGGGGCTTGGAGTTTAGACAATGGTCCCTTCCAGACTAGCAGGAGAAAAATCTGCAGTTAGTAGAAAAATCGCAGCTTACCTGGCTGCAATGCAACAACTTGTCCCCACCCAAAATGTAGGTCTGCAGCTTCCCCCTCAGCAGCTGTGAGACTTCCGTGATGCATGTGGTGAGGCAGCCAATGGGAGCTGAGCTGCTCTTGTCATCCTATCTGGACTGGTGGAAAGCTTTGAACTTACCTGATACTGTGGAGTGGGTGCTCATCCTTCTGCGGTAGGTTAATTTGAAGTAGCAGCAGCATAATGTGCCATCACTACGAAGTATTGGGCATCAGGTGTGACACCCATGCCTTGACCGTGCATCGGAATCTACAGTATTCCCAAGTCTGGACGCACCAAATGTCACTAACTGACTATCTTTTCTGGAGCTAATGGAGGCAGCCATTGCCAACCTACCAATGAGTAATTGAAATAGAAGCACCTTTTAGGAACAACCATATCCTTAAATCATGGCTTTATAAGAAAACGTGGTTTTCTTTCTTATAAAGCACGATTTAAGGATATGGTCATTCCTGAGCCATGATTCCGTGTAGACTGCTGCAGAGAATGTATTTATAGAAAAGGTCAGGGTTGTCCATTTGCACGCGAAGAAATAACATAGAATTTTCAGGTTTTCCAGTAACTGAACTGAAAAGGATTTAAAGGTTTACTATAGATTAGCACAGATGCTGCAGTGCAAAAGGAAGTTGCACACTTTCCCTCTATAAGAGCAAAGCAGAACCCACTGACTCAGGCTCTCTAACTGAAGGTCTTCAGTGCTTTGGACGTTCTAGATTGGTGAAGTAAGATTGGAAGTGAGCTGTTATAACTTAATTGGGTGGGGAGGATTTAGTTAGGGCTGTGTAATTCACAGTCTGTGGGTGTAAAGGCTGATTGAAGCACAGGAACACGGAACAAATGTGCCTTATTCTTTCATCTCCACAGATTAACAAAGTGCAAGCTAAAGAAAAGCAACCAACTTTCCATTTCCTCCCAGCTTAGCATGGTTCCTCGTATTTTCCATACGCTCTTGTTTTTTAAAGTGACTCCTTTTCCTAGTCCTCTAAGAACATCGTGTGCCTACACTCCTGTAGTATCTCTGCTGCCCTTTAGAATGACTATTATCTCTTCCCAAAATGCCTGTAGAGGAGGGCACTCCCATGGATGGCATATTTTCCTCTTTTATCACTCAGATATTCTCTGCCGTTTGAATAAATACAGGGAATAGGTCAAAAAGTACGATTTTGAGAGATAGGATGGTCCCTAGGTTGTTCAATAGATGTTTTTAACCATTAGTTATTTTAAAAACATAAAATGAACCTTCTGTAGGTTCATTAGAATAATTCCAAAGCTATGAAGAAGAAATATATTTAATAGAATCACACAGATTTTCACAAAGCTGCAAAGCAACCTTTAATTCTGATGGATAATAAAAAGGGGCAAAATGCACGAAAACAGCTTAAATAAGTCATCACCCTATGAAGGAAAAGAGAAACTTTTAGGCTGCGAGGTTTTGATTTGTACCTAAGTTCAAAAATGTGTCTGCTTAATGTTTCCATTTGGAGGTTCCATACTACCAGTTAAAGAAGCCCTCTTTCTTTACCCACCCAAGGAGTTTTTAATATAAGGGAAGACATTTCCCAACAAATACAGGATGCATGCCAACCTAGAAAAAGTCAGTTTAAATTGGCATCAGAATCTTCTTTCTTATGCCACAACCTAGAGAACATAATTATAGATAACATTCAATATCTTCAAATTGCTGTAGGCTGCAACTTTTTTGCCTATTCTCCAAAATTTGCAAGAGTTTTTATGTAGTAAACTTTAATTTTTACGTTCTTTTAATCGAATTAATATGTAACATTTTGAATGGTTTTTAGGCACACTGTGATCTTATTATAATCTGTGGTTTCCATAAAGCACACAACTATGTGCTACTATGGGTTTATAGTTTTTAATAAATTATATTAGTGCACCCACCCATACAGACACACGCTGAGAATACTTACTATAGGGTAGATAATAAATAAAATGCAATGAATAAGTATGTCTGAATGGTTACTGCTGGGTATACAATATTGGATTGTGTGAACCTTTGGTCTGATCCAGCAAGATAGTTTACATTTTTTAAGTATTCCATGATGACGTAACTGTTACTCTATTCTAAAAATGCCAACATTTACTTTGTCCTTCTCTGATAAACTCACAGTTTCCATGAGATGCATACATACACTCAAATAGCCTATTTTGTATCTACTTGTGAAGATATGTAGAACATACCATAGATTTAATTATTTCTCTGCAACAATAGAATATGTGTAGGTAGCAGTTTACAGAATAGTAAAGAGCACGCAATGACATTAGAACTTATTTTCAGTGACAGTATCTGACTCCCAAAAACGTATTATTCCAAGGAGTGACTGTTCCTGGGCTGAGCCTAAAATGCTGTGAATCAATGACGCTTGCAATGAGAAGAAGAGGTGGTATGGAACATTATGGGTAAACACGCTGTGGTAATTTCCTTGCCATAATTAATGGCTTTAAGGAGAGAGCATCTGTGCTTCCAGATGTGAAAAGAGCAACAGATGGGCAGTTCTCTATTGTCCTGATAATAAAAAATGAGCTAACTCTCTATTTAGGGAAGTAGAGTTTCTACTCCTCTGCTGTTTACAGACTTGGAAATATCATGATAAGCAAACGCATCCAGCTCAAAGCAGCGCAAGAAAAAAGAAAGAGAAAATGAGGATAAGTGGATAAATAATGACCTAACTTTGTTACAAAACATGGTGCAACCCCGTATTTTCAATATAAACACAGATGACCTTTCAGTTTGCTCAACTTTACATCCCCAGCACAGGAAGCTGCAGATGATCTTTATCAGGAGCGCAGCCAGCTTCTTCTATAGAGCTGAAGGACAGATCACTGGCAGGAGCCATAGAGATACACTGAAAACATGACACTATGAGGACATAAAATAAGAAGCGGTTGAGCTTGATAGTGGATGTTGACGCCTATAAAGAAGGGTGTCTCTTCACTGCACCAAGGGCAGACTCACTAGGGTGGCAATCACACAGAGTAAGGAAAACCACCCATGAGAAGCTTAGGGATGGTTGACACATGGGATTGCTTACATGTCCTTCAGCCCTTTCCCTTCTTATGAACATTCTGGGCTAGAAAAGGTAGATTAGAGATGACACCATCTCATGAGCCGGTTTGGTCCAGTGGTTAAAGAGCCGGACTCTTATCTGGGAATGCTGGGTTTGATTCCACCATCATCCATGAAGCCAGCTGGGTGACCCTGGACTAGTCACAGCTCTTTGGTGAGCTCTCACAGCCCCATCCACCTCACAGGGTATTTGTTGTGGGGAGAAGAACAGAAAGTTTGTCAGCTGCTTTGAGTCCCCTTAAATCGGTGAGAAAAGCGGGGTAGAGAAGCCAGCTCTTCTAACTCTTTTGAGATGCTTTCCCCCCTACATGTGAACACTGTCTCAGTGTACTGTAGCAGCTACTGCCTCAGTCATCCTATGGCGACATCTACAATATGGAGACTATTCCCTGTTACAAAAAGAGCTGCTCTAAAGGTAATTAAAACAATACAAATGAATTGCTCTGAACTCTTAAGAAAGCACTACAAAAACATGTCCCTCTGGGCAAAGGTTTCATATACTCTTTATGAAAACAGAAGTAAAATTTAACTGAGCCCACTTAGTTGGTCTCAGGAGAGCTTGGGTGTTTTTCCACTGTCACTAGAAGCACCCATTAAGTACCCATAAATGGGTACTTAATGGGAACTTCTGGTGACACTGGAAAAACACCCCTTGTTTGCATCATCTAGCCAGACAGTGACAACTGTCATACTTTATCAGAAAAATGATGCAAGCAGGGATAAAATTACATAGTTTTAAACCAAAGGTGGTTGACTTGCGTTGAAACTGGTAATGTTGACAGTTACTAAATTTCTGATATTTACGATTACATATGTATAATTATTATGCTAGGATTAATGCCTGGAAGTTTATGCTTCACTGTCTATTGTAAACAGCAGTGACTAGGGGTGTGTCCAGACTGGAGGATACTGTGCATTCTCATGTGCAGTAGGTGCATGGATGTTTCACCTGATGCTCCATACTTGGTTGCAGTGGTGCATTGTGCCACTGCTACTGCAGATTTACCTGCTGGGGAACAATCGACACTTGCTCTGCAGTATCAGGTAATTTTGGAGTTTCCCGCCATCCTGACAGGACAACAAGAAACAGCCAACGACAGCTGAGCCTGCAGCTCAGCTCCCATTGGCTGGCTGATGACATGCACCTCACCGCATGCGCCACAGAAGTCTCGCAGCTGCTGAGGTAGAAGCTGCGGACCTCCATTTAGAGTGGGGACAATGCGTTATGACTTCGCAGCCAGGTAAGCTGTGAATTTACTCATGACTGTGGATTTTGGGTGTTTTTCCACTGGCAGAAAGTACCTATTTTTGCACCCATTAAGGACCCATTTGGGTGTGAGCCAGATGACCCCATTTCCACCATGCACCCATTTGGGACACATTTGTTTCCACTACTGCTGGGGAAATCCGGATCATATGGGTACATCTTAGGCTTTAATCCGGATTTTCTGTAGACCCCAAATGGAAATGTGGTGGCTAAGCTCCTTCCAGAAGGCACCCTTTATTTAAGGTATTTATGCAGCAGTCTTTGAAGACCAACCTTTACATGCAAAATGAAAGCTTTTGAGCCTCCTTTTGTAGAGTCATATTTAAATCTCAATCTGATGGGCAGGATTGAATTGTCCATTCGGGGATGACCAGACTAGGGTGAGCTAGGGCAATCTGCACCACATTCTTGCCTCATAGAGGGCTTGCTCCCACTTACAGTATCTTGTTAGGGTTGAGGATGAGCCATGAACAGTGCTGCCTCCTCTTATTCTTCTCTTTCAGCTGATTTTGGCTGACAGAGGGAGTGGGAGAAGGAAAGAGAAAGAGAAAGGTGTAACATCATTTCTACTCTCATTTCTATACTCAAGTGAAGTGGCTTGGGGATATCCCACCCCCCTGAGAATGACTAGATGCTACTTTGTCTACAAATTCCTTAACTGTTGAGCTTGCAGGTGCATGATTATTAAAACAGCAAATGGCAAACCACAACTATGGTATTATAGTGTGTGTGCATTCATGGGCACACTAAACTATTTCCTCAGTCTCCTTTTATCCTTCATGGAATTACTGTTCAGTAGGGGATTCACATACCTTTTGTGCCACACACTGATGGACTTTCACTAATCAGGCCTGTGTTTTTTATTTCCACTTTTCATTACACAAGCCATTTTCAGTTATAAGGTCTGTGATCCAGAAAAAGACATTTGTTAGACCACATACAATACAATACCATAACTGGGAATTTTGGTTTGGATCATGAACTGTGGAATGGATCTGCTGCAGTCTGTATAAGCTTAAACCTTTAATTGAATTTAACTGCAAATGTTTATTTTATTTAAGATAGTATGTTACTATTCATCGTACTTTTTTGCATTGGATAACTTTTCCCTCACAGTATTAGGCAATATGTTGATCTGGGAACGCACCTGGAATGAGTTGGATTTTTTTTTCTTATTTAAAGTAAAACAAAATCTTTTATCATCTAAGGTGTTTGCTATAAAATCAATTTTCAGGGAATAATTATGTATAGATAAATGGGGGAAAGTGCACTTTGCTTTCTGAACTATTGCATCTTCGCATGTTCAGATCTACAGATTTAGTTGACTACAATTCGTAGTTTAAAATACATATAAAAATCAAGATTAATGAAGAAGCAGTCAGAAATCAGCCATATGCACATGTGAAGAAAAATAAGCTACTAATTTGGAGGATTCCATAATAATGGAAGAGGGATTCCATAATAATTAGAAATGCTGAACAACTGTTGGATGTTGGGGGGAAAACAGGAATAGAAAAACGAGTTAATCTTCTACAGGAAATATTCATTCATTCAGTTTTTTTGTATACCACTTTTCTAATAAATTAAAGCAGTTTACAGCAACCATGAAAAATACAATACAAAGCAATACATCATATATTAAATAAATAATACATTATAAAATTATATGTGAACAAAATAATACAGTATGGGCGAATCCCCACAGCAAGCTTATTTCGCTTTCCCTAAACCGAAATAATAGAACCAGATGCAAATGCGAATTTGCCTGTTCCCATTACTTTTAACTTAATCGCATTCGATCCAGATTCTGAGGATCGTACGTGGCATACGTGACTCAAGGGGGGACTCAAGTGGCTACTTTTTAAAAGCTGCTTTGCAGGGCTGCCCTGCCCTCTTCCTCCTGGCATGGACGTGCCACCCATAACAGACCCCTTCACAGAGAATAGCTGGGTGGCTGCCGCTTGCCTGGATGGATGAAAAACAGGCACCGGCAGCCAGCAATTCTTTCCCCTCCTCTCCCCATTTCCCAGGGCACACAGCAGCAGCAGCAACTCAAACCCCCTTCACAGCCACAGCCTTTAAAACAGAACCTCCAGGGCTTTCCTTTCCTTTCCCTTTTTTAAAGGTCAGAACTTTCAAAGAGCTAGAATTGCACAAAACTGCAACATTGTTATTAAGGTGTGAACTGGCTAGATCGTTACAGTGTAGCTTTAAGGACTGGATTTTTATAGTGGCTGTTTTGAGGGTGGATTTTTTCAATGAAATCACTATCTTTGGAAGCAAGCTATTGGGGGAGAGAAACCCTAAACATGGATTCTCATCTCTTAACACGGTACGGTTCCCACAGTAAAAAATGTAAAATGTTTCAAGCACACGATCCGGAGTGAGACCTGTTGAAATCAGGATTGAGATTTACCACGCTTTGGGGTGGTTTAACACGGAGAAAGTGTGTTAAGCCAAACTGCCATGTGGACTCCGAGGATTGAAAACGTTTTGAATCCGAGATAAGGTTGCCGTGAAGACATGGGCTATGAATTACACAAACACAATGGAAGGAGGAGGAATTACCAACAGAGGAGGAATGGCTAATTAAACTGATTAAGATGGCTGAAATGGACAAATTGACGAATCTGTTAAAGGACAGAACACTGAATAAGTTTCTGGAAGATTGGAGCCCCCTTATCGAATTTCTACAGGACTTGGAGGCGATGACCGAAGGTTTCAGCTAACATATATGGAAAAGAACATAAGGCATATATGAGGAGCATTAGACTCCGAGACAACAATGCCAGGTCCTCCTCCTTTCCTCTCTGCAAGCTAAGTACTGAGTGTGCTGATTCTTCACTCCATCTTGCCAGTCCTTAAACCATAAGAGGCTTGGAACACATTCAGACTACATGTAAAATTAAAATAAGGCGGAGCAGCAACATGCACACGCAGTTGCAGGCTAACAGTGGTGTTCTTTGCTCCTCTGCTCAACTTTATGCCTTGCATGGCTTGGCAGCAGAAGACGTATGCCAACGTGAGCTGGCATTGATCTTTCTTGGTCCTCTGCTGGGCTTTATACCTTGCAGGGTGGGGCAGCGATGATGTTTCCAGTCCTCTGCTGGGCTTTATACCTTGCAAATATGGCAAAGCTTTCAAGTTCTATTACAGATCGTGACATATTTTCATGAAGAAATCAGAGAACATCACCGCCTGTTGGTTTTTATAGATTTGAAGAAATCCAGGCCAGCAGACTTCAGATTTAAAAGATTGGTGAATCATAATCCATTCAAGAGCTATAGACTGGATGGCAGGAGTGTCCCATATTTCTGTGTAGCAGATCTCCACAAAGCATTCCAATATTTACTCTCCATGAGGGAATGTCTATAGGATAAGTCACTGCAAAGCAGAACAGCAGGGCTTGCCTGAAAAAAATATATTTATTCCTAATGTGAGTTTTTCAGGTTATTAAGTATTCCTTTGTGTTTACCTGCACCTGACTCTTCTATGTTATCTATTTGGAATGCTTTTCTTTCTGATATTCATGAGTGATGTGCACTAATATTTGAAACATTCAAACAAATTTTAAAATTCTGAATCATTTGTATGAATTGTTCAGACATTTATATGTGTACAGATACATGCATGATGTGTACTTGTTCGTACGCATCTTTTCCACATCTGTATGCGTTTGTATGGATCTGTATGGGACAAAAATGGGATGCATACGGGATAAATACAGGATGTGTACAGATGTGTATGGATGTGTACCGGCTCATAGGAATGTTGTTGACATTCGTATTTGCAAATACGTCTTGAAAATTTGCACAAATAGATTTGAATGTATTCAAATCGAATCAAATGTCAATACATTCAAATTTTAAACATTAGTTAGATTGGAAAGGGAAACGGCTAAATTAGGAGTCAGATCAGTAGTTTTTGCGAAAATGGAGACTAAATTGCTAAACAAGGTATTTGGCCCCATACAGGTAACTTTGAAGGTATGGAAAAAATGGCAAGGGAAATTGGTAGACAGATGGTCTAGATTTACCCCAATACGCCATATTAATGACAAGGTAGAAGTATTAAATAGTCGAGTTTTACATAAATTGTAGGACAATCACATGGGCTATCGCAAGGATTTTTTTTAATGAAAGAAATGAGATGATATCAGATGAACGCTTCCAGGATACCCTAGGAACGGATCATTGGTTACAAATAATCGCTTTAAAAAATTTCATGAGAAGAAACAATATACAGCAAGTGATGACACACCCACTGAAGGGGCTGGAAGAAGTAATAGAAACTAGATTAAAAGCTAGAAGAGGTATCTGTGCCAGAATATATAAGCTATTAGTGAATGATACAGACCATAGTTTGTACCTGACGGATATATGGAAGATGGACTTCCAAATAGATCAGAAGGCTATGAGATTGAAAGTTAAGGAAATTAACAAATTACAATATACTAAGATTAAAGAGCTGAATATGAAGATTTTATATAGATGGTACAGGACCCCAATCCAGCTGTCTCATATGATTCCATTCTTTTCATCCTCCTGTTGGCACTCATGCGGCAACAGGGGAACGTACTTCCACATGTGGTGGACATGTAATGAAGCAGCAAAATTTTGGGATGAAGTAATGCTGGAAGTGCAAAACGTTTTTAGAATTAATATAAGACCCCATCCGGGATTGTGTCTC
>MTQE01000390.1:5111557-5123306 GCA_014337955.1 Aspidoscelis marmoratus
TGGAGCAAATTATATACAGCTTTTATTAATGACATCTTACCTACGGAAATAAAAGAAGGGCTACGGAAATTGTGGACATATTTACCCGTGACCTCTGAGGCATAAAGGAGGGAGGGTGGGGTTGACTATGTGGACTTAATGTGTTACTGAGATGTGAGAAATGTGGGGTGTTTTTCTTTCTGTTTGTATTCTTTTTTTTTCTTTATAAAAGCATTAAATAAAAATGTAAAAAATTTTTTTAAAACATTCGAATCAATTTGAATTTTCAGATAGTCAATTCTAATTGAATCGAATCCCAAAAATTGCATTCGTACATACATGCGTTCGTAATTCCTACATTTCTGCCTATCAGACATTTACTGAAAGTATTGTTTCTTCAAATTCCAACATGAATGGCTCCTCTCTCCTGTTTTTAATTATTTAAATTGTAATATCTTTAATGAACTGGAGGGGTTGTTTATTTTGATGCTGTGAACTGCTTTGGAAACCTACTGTACTGGTAAGCAGTACAGGGAGATTTCAAATAAGTAAATACAGTAAATAAAAGTTTCCATTCCATTTTTGTTAAAGCCAGCAACAAAAGCAGGAATTCAATAGCTACCACTTTTCCAATTACTGTTATTTCTGAGGAATGTGTTTCTAGAACACCTCTGTATCAGAAAAGGTCCCGAATGTTGAATTCCTGCCTTAATGCAATCCTTAATCTGAAGACTTTCCGTCAGAATGGAAAGAAAAAAGGCAGGCAGTTCTCATAGCAGGTTCTAGCATGAAATAATCAGATTTTTTTTTCATCCACCACAATGGCCTGCATTTATTTTTCAAATGGTGCTAGTTTAATTTCCATTTATGAGCATTAGAAATAACTAGTTTTGTTTATTACAGTGATTTAATTGAAAGAAGATAAACTGCTCCACTCTTTCACTGCTGCTCTTAGATAATATCTTCTTTACCATAATTCCAATTACAGCAATGATTCAGTGTTAAGAAGTGTGGGATTAAGCATTTCTTCTTCTTTGTCTCTCTCTCCCCAATGACTTCAAATATATTAGATAAAAGACAGGTTTTAGAGTAATTGTTCCTTAGGGCAGGGAGGACCAATGTTCTCTGAAAACTGCAGACTTCTTTATTTCAATGACTGCATCTTATGACTTTACATTTCACTGGTCAGCTTTACACAAACTGACCATTAGGTGCCTATCAAAAGGTCAGAGACGTCACGAGATACAAAAGTTCAATTATCAGCCTTGACAGTTATTCATTAAAAGCTCCACCTCGTGAAAATGACATCATGAACCATATGCCAGAGTACTCAGTATGAGTTAATTATAAAAGAAGACTTCTGTGATGCCAGTCTTCATATTTTGGTTACAATTTAACATAAAGCACCTCATATTGTAGGAAATTCCACCAGCTTCAGCATGTATGTTTTTATTTTAAAGCAATAAGTACAAATCCTAAGTTGGCTTTTAAGGATTTTTATTTCCTCCAAACGATGAGTGCCCAATTTCTATGGAGACAACATTAAGAATTCTGTTTGGCTGCCTTGGTTTATGCAGGAAACTGCCAGGGAAGATGTCTTTTAAACTGTGACATCTTAAGCAGCAACCTAGTTTCCCATGCAGGTGGGAAATCCCAGATGACAACAATCAGAATGTTGACAGCATGGACTCCTCTGTTTGCCTCATTTCCCCACACTGTGAATGAGGGGCTTCAAAGGATTTACCATGACCATAAGAAGTCACCAGATGCACCATCACATTCTTAGGTATCACGTTTGAGAGTCTTCTCCTAGAAAGTCCTATTGTACAAGTCTTTGGTTGTTGTTGGGTATCACCGCATCATGACTGACTCCCATTCAACTGCCTGGTTGACTACAGCAGCAGAGATATATAAGAGGGTGTCCAGACTGGGGGATACTGCACATTCTGATGTGCAGCCAGTGTGTGGCCATCATACGTGATGGCCAATAATTTGTAGCAGTTGTGCATTATGCTGCGACCACTGCAGATTTACATGCTGTGGAATGGTCAAGATTTGCTCCGCAGTATCGGGTAATTTTGGAGTTTCCTGCCATCCTGACAGGATGGTGAGAAACAGCGAATAAGATCTGAGCCTGCAGCTCAGCTACCATTGATTCCCTGATCCCATGTGATGTGCCTAGCCACATGCGCCATAGAAGTCTCGCAGCTGCCAAGGAGGAAGCTGACCGGTGCATGTGGGTCCAGCACGTTGTGACTTCGCAGCCAGGTAAGCTGCAAATTTACTAACGACTGTGGAAGGGATCTAAGTGTTTTACCATGGTTTACTTTTGGAGAGAGGATGGGGAGACAGCCAGCGACCCTCTGCTTTCTGAGCAGTTGGTTTTACCACTGAGCCACAGTCACTCGAACCACTCAGAAAATATAGGGCTGAATGTATATGTATATGTTATTACAGATAATTAGAATGTCACTATGGGTGCTTTTCCACTGTCAAAAACTACCCATTTTTGCACCAATTAAGGACCCATTTGGGTGTGAGCCGGATGACCCCATTTCCACCACGGCACCCATTTGGGACATGATTGTTTCCACTGCTGTGGGGGAAATCCAAATCAAATGGGTACTTTCTGCCCTTTAATCCAGATTTTCTGTAGACCCCATTAATGGGGGTCTACAATGGGGTCTTCTGCCAGAAAATCTGGATTAAAGGGAGACTGTTTCCACAGGAAACAGGCAATGGGGTCTAGAGGAGGCTAGGGGGAGGGGATGGACCCATGCGGGGGGGGGGAGTCCCAAAGTCCCAGGTTCTGAGTGATTTCAGAATAATTTTGAAATCATTCCGAAGTGACTCCGAAGTCCCTCCGAAGTGATCGGCAGAGACTTCAGCGTCTCACCGCTGGTCTCTCCAAAGAGATCAGTGCAGCCTTCGGAGGTGCTCCGAAGGGACTCCGGAGCAGCTTCGAAGTCTCTGCCAATCTCTTCGGAGGGACTTCAGAGAGGAGTCCACGCGGTCTGCGCTAATAGCGCACGGACTGCGCTGACAGCTCCGGAGCCTCTCTGAAGTCCTTGGCAATCTCTTCGGAGGGACTTCGGAGTCATTTCGAAATGATTTCAAAATCACTCTGAAGCTGGGACTTCAGAGATCACACCCCCTGTCCCCAGAGACACCTGGGGTGATGGACCGACACCTTGGGGGTCGATCCGGATTCCCCACATGGGTGCAAAGGTGTTTCCACGGCAGGGGGGTTAGCACCCATTGCTAATGGGTGCTACACCTCCTGTAGAAACACATTGGGTGCTTCCTTTAATCCGGATCTACTATATCTTTTTAGATCCGGATCTAAGGGCTGCCGTGGAAAAACACCCATTGTAACATTAAGGCAGCAATCAGACATGGTTAAAGTGCCACCTTCTGGGCCACCAGTCATTTTACCCTGCTTGCACCTTATCTTGCTTTGACATTTTGGAGGGGTTGTCCCTTCTTCAGATGTAAAATCTTAAGACAGGGTGACTCATTCTTCAAGTCACATTGGACAAGCAGTTTAGGAGAGAAATCTGGTCAATCCAGCATGGGAACAAAAGTTCCCAGCCAGTGACCAATCAGGGCCCCAAAACCAAGGCTGGCAGTGGCCAATGAGTAGCAAGCACTTGTTGTTAGGGAGGCATTGCCACACTTTGAAGCAAAGGAACAGCAACATCTAAAACTGTTGGAATGCCTGTTATTTTGAATGCTTTCAGTAGGGTACATTTGCCAAAAAGGGTAGCTGAAAAAAGTCCTATCTGATCATCCCCTTAGAATGAGACACAAGGCAAGCCGAAGTTGGAATCAAATATTGTAACATGGACCTTCTTAGAAATAAATGTGAAGTTCACAGAACTCATTTCTGACTCCCATGGCATTGTGTTCCTATTTATTTATCTGGCATAAATTTTGCATCTGAGTTGCTCTAGGCACCTTTTCTATATACATTCAGAAGATAAGTGAAGGCATACATTTAATATGGCCTTTGGCTGAGGAAACAGCTTCCCTCCCTACCTTCAGGCCTAGTGGATTTATTTTTTGTGGATTTATTTTAAATTTTGTTTTTATTGTTTCTTGTTTCACTTACCCTGGGCCCTTTGTGTATAAGATACAAATACATTAAATTTTAAAAATCTGTAATAGTCCATTGGTTAAGAACACACAGAATCTAGGAGTCCCTTGGTTGGAATCCCCCCTCTGCCATGGAAGTTCTTTGGATCTTTCCAGCTACATGGGTGAATTAGCCTCCTTACCTATGAGTGTACTGGGGAAGCCAAAGGACAAGAAAGTAAGCCCCAATAGAAAATCCAGTGTGAAGCCCCAAAGGTAGTTAGATGGACCGCAGGTCATTTCAATGGCTACTCTTGCAGCCAACCCAATTCCAAATGCAGTGTTTGCATTCCTCAGAGTCATCCTTGCAAGGTTAAGATGGAAAACTCTGATTCCTGGGCAACGCAACGTATCCCTACCTTAATGCCCAGACTCTTTCCATCATTTTCAAGAAATTACAACACCCCCATAAAAGGACTTCTAAAAATCCAAGCCAAAAAGTGTGACTCATAAAAACAGACAATTATACTGGAACAGTTCAACATCATGGGGACCAAGCTACAACCATGACCTTACCCACCAAGTTCCTTTACAATAAGTGGAAATGACTAGAAAATAAATGCAACATATTTAATGTATCAGATTTTTTCTTTCTGTTTTCCCAGTCTCCTTAGGATTAGGTCTCTGTGACTTATGCCTGCCATTTTTCTGATACTTTAATGTGCACTGTGTTCCTAGGAATAACATCATCCACAAAAGTTACAAGGCATTAATCCTTATCTGTCTATAACAACTCTATCCATAGCAGTACAAGTGAGAAGAAATCATGCGTAAAACAATCCACATCTTATTTATCTAACTAAGGGAAGAATATGCTGCCGGATATGTGAAAACAAGCAGAATACTTAAGAAATTATTCCCTTAAGTGGCTATTTCCTGACTTCTCATTGACAAAGTGACCTAGTAGAGTGATTGTTTTAATGGGAAGGAAATCTTTTACAATTGCACTTGGAGAAAGGTTTAAGAAAAAAGTCTTCCCCAGTTCATAGAAACTGCTTGAAACAATGAGATTATTTACACCATTTTTTGAGGTGCTAACAGGTATCAATTTTATGCAATCTCAGGGTCTTTGGGAGCATGCAAGAGAACTGCCTATTATATGCCATGGAGGTATGCACCTGGAATAAGGGATTGGCTAAAGGACCACCCTGGCTCCATTTTTTGGCAGACACGCTACTTCTGAAGACATGCCTGCAACTGTTCACAGCCTCTGTGAACAAGGCCACCAACCCCCAAACTTGACATTTCCAATCTGACACATTTTGATTAGAATGAAATATACTACAATGTTACATATAAGGAGCTGAACTAAAAATAGGTTTTCAAAAAACTTTTAAAAATACTGAACTATTAGAAAGTAGTAATTCAAAAATTGCAATTTTTTGTTCACAGAGCTCTTTCTTTCTTTCTTTTTCTTAAATAAGTCCAGTTCTATATAAGCCACAGGAGTGTTCCATAGTTCACTTTAAAGGATTTTTTTCATATAGTTTCATGTGATATATTGTGAGGAAAAAACAGATCAGCTTGCTAGAAACTCGACAAATGTATCAACAATTAAATGAAGCGGAGTCAATTCAAACTATACAAACTTCTACCTGACAAAATTAAGAAACAACAAAAGAATTAAAAGATATCTGTACTTTGCGATGAAGGAAAATTAATATTTATGTCTCAGGACTTTCCCAACTTGAACACAAAATTAAAAATACTTGAATAAAACAACAATTACTAAAATGAATATGACAAAGCTGAAATTTTGGATAAGCTTATTTTGGACGATGCAATGAGGAAAGCCAGCATACTAAAAAGCACAGAGATCACCTTGTCAATAAAGGTCCATATAGTCAAAGCTATGCAGTAATTTATTACTGAAAGTTGGATAGTAAGGAAGGCTGAGCAACAAAGACATTTTTGAATTGCGGTGTTGGGGGAGTCTTTTAAGAGTTCCTTGGACTGCAAAGAGATCAAATCAGTGGATATGAAAGGAAATCAACCTTGACTATTCTTTGTAAGGACAAATACAAAACTTTGATCCCATAATAAGAAGACAGGATTCAATGGAAAAGACCCTGATGCTGGGCAAGACTGAAGGCAAAAAGAGAAGGGAATGGCAAAGGATGAGATGGATAGATGGATAGATAGTGTCATGGAAGCATTGAGTGTGAACATAAATCTCAGTTTAATAAAGTAGAAAACAGATTCTTGTTATCCTATTTTGCTGCTATCCTGTTCTATTGGTCCATGAGATCCGTGGACTGTTAGCTGGTATTAACGGCAGCTTAAAAGCAACACTTTTAAAACTAGAAGAATGGGTTTCACATGTTTCTCAACCTTATATTTTCAAAATCAAACGCTTTGTTTTTAAACCCATTTTTGACAATGTAATCCTCATGAAAAGAAAACCGGTTGATTGCTTGTATGAACTCATGACCCCAAACAAGGTGAAGCAGACTTATTTTCGCAAACGCATTTCAAACATTTTGGGATCTCATCCAATACCCCTGTAATAAACTTGACCTTCTAAGCTGCACATTATATAAGAGAAACTGTGAATACTGAGCCAGCTCTTACACGAGGTTAAATCAACAGTGCTTCATCTTAAGTCATTTCACCTTTGAAGTCAATGAAGTGGAGTTGATTCACACCAGCTGAAGATCTGATTCCAAATGTTCAAAGCATGTCTCTTTGCTTAGGAAGACTGCATGCAGCATTCAGCATCTGCAGGCTTCCACGTGGTCATTGTTATACTTCTTGTGGGTCTTTGCTTTCTCCCTCTCCCTCCCTCCCTCTCTCTTCCTTCCTTCCTACCTTTTTTCCTTGATAGGCCAGCTTCCACTCTGTGGTGGCTTCCTATTAGAGCTAAATTTGGCAGCAGTCACGTCATTCAATGTCCTTGTTCAGCATTGTTCATTGCAAAGAGTAGATTCTCTCTGTGTAACTCTAATCCTTTTTTCATATGTTTACGCAAGAATGAAAAAACTAAAATCTTAGTTGTGGTCTTACTGACTGCAGATCAAGAAAGTTAACTTGTAGAGATATCTAATGATTAAACTCAAGTGGCTTACTTTGTCTCTTTATATAAACAACTACTGAATTTTCATGCTGCTCTGCAATTATATCGTTGGGGTATTTAGAATATAAATAAAAATACTGTAGGAAGTTAAAACCCAGAAAATCATAAGACAGCTAGCTGAGTTACAGACTGTACTCAAATGAAAAACAAAACCCTTTAATACTAAAAGGAGAACAAGTGGACACATACACTCTTGGAAGAGCTTTCCACTACAATGGCAACCCCACTTTAAAGATCTCCTTCAGACACACATACAGGGTAATCAATATGGTGCCTCCCAAATGTTTGGGATTCTGGGATAATGTCTGGATGCATTAGAAGAAGCACAGTCAGGTCTAGGCAGTTCAAAGTGGCTGCCTAGCCTGGGAAAGAGGTAGACTTTTTAAAAAAGGTCTATCATGGGCTATGCATAAGTAAACCAGTCCAGGGCAACCAATTTTGGAAGTGCACCAAATTGTGTTGCCAAAATGGGTCGACTGCTAGCTCCAAGGCCAGGAACTTTTTTATATGCTTCTCTTCTCCTTGCATTTTTTTAAAAATAATAAAAATAAATTTGTGTAAAAGCACTAGAGAGGGGAATCATACCCATAAACTGAGGAGGGGGGGGCGCCTCATGAACTCTGTGTGTGCCAATTGGCTGAAGGAAATACTGGGCGCCACCCACCACAGCACAGTTCTGCCTTCTTTAGGCCATCCCACCACCCACACATGAGGAAGTGGAAGCTGGACTGGAATTCTGGGCCGGCCTCAGTCCGTGCCAGTGCTGTTTAAAAGGGACTACATTTTAGGATGGACTAAGGGCTGTAGTCTGGTTTGGAATTCGGATTAGCATATATTAATCTGACCAACACGTCCTGCAGGACGACTCAGGTCATCCTAAACTTGTGTGTGACCAGGCCCTAGGTCTGACACCCCCTCCCCAATTGAAACAACACTCCTATACAGCTTTCCTAAAAGGAAGATCCACTGATCTCAATACCCTTATTTCTAAACAAGCTCGCAGAGGGTAACATTGCTAGAAACTCTTGATTTCAAAATGGTTTCTCTTATCATTTACTTTTTGATCAAACTTTGAGATATTTCAGTAACCGTTTTTCCTTATACAGGGTCAGACTTTTTTGTTTGGCCTTTTCTTTCAGTGAACTTGATAAACTGGGAAGTTCTGATGCTCCTTCCATTTTCCCAGTGAGTAACACATAATGAGCCCAGGTAGCTTTTTCTGCTGCATATTTGTGGATTTTGGAAGCATGCCCTTGCACAGAAGTCATATAATTGCTCATAATATTAACAATTATATCAGAATTCTGGATCAGTGCAAACCTTCAAAAGAAGACTGACCTAGAACAGGCTGAGACTGTGTGCTTGTCAGTCATGCATGAAATGGCCTGCAGTTGCTCTCATCATTAGAAGCGCTGACTCACAGTGGCTTCTAAATCCCCTAGGGATAGGAATTCTTGAAAGGACAGTCACTTCCTATCCAGAAGATTTCGTTAATTGTTTTAGTTCCATTGTGCGTGAATAACAGTGATCAGCATTAGGCACGTCTATAGAGACCCACACCAAGCAGCTCTGAAGCACCTAGGGTTAAAATGGAGATTCCATGCAGTGTCTGGGTTGCATTCAATCATGACTTTGCTCATTTTGTAGAAGTCCCCAGAGGGAAAAGGGAGAGCAGAGCTGCAGGAGAAACACAAAGCCAGGAAGCTGCCTTAAGACTGAATCACTCACCTGGTGCATAGAGGTTATTACTGTCTACACAGAATAGCAAGGGACACTTCCAGGCTTATCTGATGCTGCTGGAAATTGGCAGATCTTAGGGCACATGTAGGTCTATATGGGATATTTGTTTCCCAAGCCATTTAAATACCTTGAATTGGGTAACCAACCCCATCAAGAACAAGTTGCCTCCCTTTTCATGAGCATGAAACCTGTTAATACTAGGGATGTGTACAGATATTCAAAAATTCGATGCAAATCCGTTGAATGTCGACATCCGAACTCGAATCAGATTTTCAAAAATCTGAATTTACACATTAGGATGAATTTCGGATTTTTGAAAATCCAGTACAGATTTTCAAATAATTTGAATGAACAGATTTGTATCGATCGTATACAAATATGCATGAAAATTATACGTATTTGTGCATATAATGCGGGATGAAAATGGGATGCATATGGGATAAATACGTATTTGCACAAATTCGAACCTATCGACATTTATATAATCTGATACCAATTAGATTTTCAAAAATCTGGATTTTTGAAATTCAAATCAAATCGAATTTTCAAATATTCAATTCGAATCAAATTTGAATGTAAAAAATACATTTGTGCACATCCCTAATTAATACAAAGCACCTCCTTGTATCTGATTTTTGTTTCAATTTATTGCCCCCTCTCTAGTCCATTGTTGCCTCCAAGCACCTGTCAAGCACAGAGATAGAGCTGTAGTCATCTGCATATTGATAACACCTCATTCCAAAACTCCTGATGATCTCTCACAGTGACTTCATATAGATGTTAAAGAGCACAGGAGATCAGATCAATCCCTGAGGAACCACACAAGTGACAACCTTAGAGACAGGAGAGAACCATTGTAAGGTGGTGCATCCAGCTTCCAAACTCTGTAGCCTCTCCATAGGAATACCATGGTCAGTAGTTACTGAGAGTTCCAGAAGAACCAACAGAGTGACTCTCCTTCATCTTTTTCTCAGAGTAGCTCATCAACCATGGTGACCAAGGTGGCTCCCATGCTGTTACTGGACCTGAAGCCAGATTGAAATGGGAGTAGAATTAGACCAGTAGCCCAACCGGACAGCCAGATGCCCTCAGAACCCACCCACAGACAGGTTAGGTAGGCACCAGTGGCATGAGAAATGTATCTTATTTAATTCCAGAATCAATGTATATGTATTCTCAAATAGGTTCCTCTAGTGAGCCAGTTTGGTTTAGTAGTTAGGGAGCTGGACTCTTATCTGGGAATACCGGGTTCGATTCTGCCCTCCCCCATGAAGCCAGCTGGGTGACCTTGGGATAGTCGCAGTTCTCTTCTGAGCTCTCACAGCCTCACCTACCTCACCAGGTGTTCTGTTGTGGGGAGAATAGAAAAGCTTTGTCAGCCACTTTGAGACCCTTTAAATTCATGAGAAAAGCCAACTCTTCCTCTTCTTCTTCTAGATCCTTCTAGATGGTACACTCAAGGGGGTTTAGGGAAGCCTTTCAGAAGGGCCAGCCACATGGCCCTCTTCAGATGTGTCCAAACCTGTTACTCCGGAGATGAAAATCACCTCAATGGAGGAGCGACTTAGGGAACTTTGAACTTAATTCACTTCCCTATTTCTTAAGTAGGAAACGCCTGCCCAGGGAATGAGTCAGATGAGATGGTTTGTATCACATTCTCAGTTCCCAGGAGTTTCTTTCCAGCTCACCTTATATGCTGGGTACAAGAATATAGAGCATTGCTTCACCCCAATTCCTTCTTTCTGCCAACATTTCTTTAGTCAGCTGGAAAAGAGAAAGAAAGGGGTGAAAGAGCAGAGAGAGATGTCATTTTCACTCTCCTCTTTCTGCCTCTCCCAAGCTTTCTAAATTCACTCTCAATAAAGAACAATGTGAAAAGCCTTAAGCAGTTTGGAGATGGCAGCTTGGGGAATTTTGTCTAGGACGTTTAGATGATGTCCTCATCTACAAGAGCCCTCTGCGCTGTGTGGATCTTACAGTCAAGTGAGATTGTATAGCATGTGCAGCCCAAATTAATCTGCCTAGGTGGCTTAATTTAGGGAATGCATACACAAGGATTCCTGGAGCTTAGCCAGAGTCGTGCAGTTTTTCTCACTACTTTGTCATTGTAAAATGCACCGGCACATCAGAAACTCATTTTAACATGCCTTGTATCAGGTGTCTACTATTTCAAGACGACATGTCCTTGTTCTGCTGAGTGCTTCAATGGAACAAAAGCAAAGCAAACCCAAGGCAGAGGGCTCAAAAGGCATTCTCATTTCTTTCCGATCTATTGCATTTCAAAACCTCCCAACAGTTGTTGTACATGTGTCCTGGATTTCAAAGATCAAGAACATAAAGTGCTGCCCTTAGGAGTTTCTGTTACTGCTACGTACCTCTGAGAACATTACCATTTCGTTCGGTCTAATTACTCTTCCAGGCACAGAGCTTGTTCAAAATACTTCTACTGAAGCACACCTACTTTCTTAGTTCACATGCAACTTGCAGAAAATAAGCACCCAAGAGCAACATAAAAATGCTTTTGGCAAATATGTAATGTGCTCATGAGAAAAATTACGCTCAAACATATCTGTGAAAAACAGTGTGGGAAACCTGGACTTTCTGAGGAAAGGAAAGGAAAGAATGCTCAGGGATGTGGCAGCAAGAATGCCAGCTAAACAGTTCCTTAGCCCAAGATGGCATTTCGAAATAAATCCTTATTGGGCATAATTTAGCAGCTCTGGGAAACCTTCTGCGAAAGATAAATATTAAATATCACTGTATTACGGTTGAGCTAGGCTGCATCCCCAAAAGACTTATTTACTTCTCCACTGTCACTCTACT
>MTQE01000390.1:5124202-5153033 GCA_014337955.1 Aspidoscelis marmoratus
CACCCCTAGCAATAATCCACCCATTTCACACCTCACAGCAATTGCAACAAAGTAGCAATTCTGCGTGATTCTGGCTCTTTAGTTCTGAGCTTTAGAAAGTGAAGCTCTGCTTGTGTTTCTGCTGTGTGTGCAGGCGGCAATCCCCTCCCCTTTTGACACGGAGCATCCTCAAGGTAAATGTAGCGAGGAAAACCCGCGACTTACAGAAAGAGCGCTGGAAGAGTTGTTTAAAGTGCATGTATTTTGTCGCGCGATTTCCACGTTTTGTAGCGCTGGAACCTCGTTAAAAACCCTGGCTTGGGGGCGCTCAGAGGCAAAAGGAGAGTCTTGGCAGACTTTTTATTCCTTGGGGACAGCCCCCTAGTTCTTCATTACGAACTTTTCCTTGCACAGACCTGGATCAACACAGTTTTCCATTCACCAATCACCCTTCTCATCGTATTTTGATGCAAGACGTTTCTGTTAACATTGTTTCAGAGACTCTGCAGTGAGCTACTATGTGAAATGCATTCACACATAGTATTATTCTGGTTCATAGGCATTGTTTTGCTCTGTCGTTCCCTGACTTCCACAACTACAGTATATGGCTGTATATCTACGGGTTTTACGGAAAACATTGTTGCCATGCGTCATTATCCTGTGCTTCATCATATCTAACAGTGATGACTCAGAATCATGGGGCCCACCCCTGTCTTCTCAGGAAATCAAGAGTCAGAGAAGTCATAGCAGATGGCTGTTTTGTCCTCTGCTACAAGACATCCAGTAAGGAAAGCCCTCACCTCAAGTAAACATTTACACTGTATTCCTGCACTTAGTAAGAAGAGTTTTTTTTCTTCTCATCTGAAACATACAGTATCTTCCAGTAATTCAGGCTCAAAGAGAGCTTTAGAAGTGGTTCCACACTTCCAAACCATATTATCTGGCCTTCAATTTGGTTTAGAGCCGGGGTGGCAACACTGGTGTCCATATGCAAACATCTCTAGGCCAATTTTGAGTTGCCTTTTAAACATGCGTGTGGATGCAGCCGAAAGCCACTAGATCCAGCATTGATGAACACATTCTCTAGGCTAAGCATGCCCAGTCTTAGAGGACTTCCAGGTTCTTCATTGTCCTCTTCTGAACCCTTGCCAGTTTTACAAATGCAATCAGATGGAAACAAATGGGTTGTTCAGGTACAATACTAATGATAACTTCGTGTAGGCAGTACCAAGCATCTGTGCACCAGGGTAATACAAAAGCTAAATTACATGATACCTGGACAGAGCCTACATCTTTCTTAAAATTTCAGAAGTGGACATAGTGGTGGTAGTGAGGAAGTACATAAATCACCCAGGTTGCTACAAAAGCTGCCAATTATCTATGCATTCTTTTAACAAATGTATCCATAAATACATAAATATTTATGCATAAATAATAGAAAAGAATAAAGACTGTTATAATACTTTTCACTTACTAATCATTTTCTGGCTTATGTGCTTACTTTTGAACACTGCCATCATATCAAGAGAAGGGGGTAAGCCCTTCTCACTAGTGTTTATTATTTTTTAAAAAATATTTGGGCATCTCATATTTATAACAACAGGGATAATTCCCCCTCTTGACAGGGGTATATGGCTACTCTCTTTTGAATGGAGAGAGGGTGTATGAAAACATTGATTAGAAAAATAAAGGTGATTTCTTTTACTTACGCTTCAGAGAATCTCTCAGCTTCTCAGAGAGGATGGCCTTTAAATATATATGATGTTTATATAAGAAAAGAGTTGAAATCTTAAAGAAAATATTTTACTTACATATGCAAAAATGATGCCGCCTAACTGTCTAGTGGTTCACCAGAATAAACAATTTACCCTAACATACAGTAGCTAAAGTCTTACACATCTTTTTAACAATCTGGAAATAAATCTTTAATGGATGAGTTAGAGGTTTCTCATAAAGAACCCCTGATTCATTACTATTAATGGAACATTTCCTGAAAGAAAGAAAGACAGACAGACAGAAAGAAAGAAAGACGTGCTCACCATTTACTACTTGTTAACATGATGTCAACCATTCTTAAACCATTTCTCCAAGCAGTCATTGCATCTAAGAGTAGATAGGACCTACTAGACTGACAACAGCTGCTTGGCTATCTAACAGCAACCTTAACCAAACAGAATTGATTAATAGAGTACAGCTTTTCATTCATTCATTCTTTCCTTCATTTATCAAGGGTTAAATCCTTCAGGATGTTCTAGGGGACAGGCAGATGGCAGGCAACAGCCGCAACACAAACTCTTTCCCATTATGGATAGTTGCTATGCTAAGTGGGACTGGAGATCACATTAATAAATGCTTGCTTCCAAATTCAAAGAAGCCTGTTTGTAAGGCAATGACCTATGCTTGAACTAGGGTGGCTGATTCTTTAGCAACTAAGTCAAGGACAAATAATTTTGGGGAAAAGAATATCAACCAATGGAGAAGTGCCCATTCTTGTGATATCAGAACATCTGAACTCCAAATGCTTGGTTGGTAGTCCTGCTATAACACTTGGATAGCTCATAAGAACATACAAACATAAGAGGAGCCTTGGTGGACCAGGCCACAGCCCATCTTGTCCAGCATCCTGTTTCACATGGTGATCCACCAATTGCCTCTGGGCATTCTCAAGCAGAAGATTAAGGCAAAGCCTTCACCTACTTTCTGTTTCCTACAAATGGCTTCTAGAGTAATTTTGCTTGCCTTCCAACCTGGAACCCATAATACTGAGTACTATCACAGAATCATAGAGTTGGAAGGGACCTCTAGGGCCATTGAATCCAACCTCCTGCTCAATGCAGGATTACCTAAACCATTCCAGAAAGATGCAGGTCCAGCCTCTGCTTGAAGATCTCCATTGAAGGAGAACTCACTACTTCCCATAGTCCTCCCATCTTATGAAAGTGAGAATAGGGATAATCCCTCCGCACTGTGACAACCCTTCAGATACTTGAAGACCACTATCATGTCTCCTCTCAGTCTTCTCTTCTGTAGGCTAAAGTATTAGCCTTGTATCCTTCAAGTATTATCTGTTTTGTACATGACAGCTATGGTACAGGGGAGGGAAATATTTTTTCAGTACTCAGGTAGTCACAGATCAGGACCAGTTCGAAATTGTACAACTGAAACAATTACTTTTCCCCATTCAGATTCAGACCCGGTAAAAAACAGACTAGGGCCATTTTGCCACATTGAGGGCTAACTTGGTGAAAATGCCTCCATCATCTTGTCAATGGGCACTCTATGCGTGGTTGCATCTACAGCAGAGATCATACCCTATGCAGGGGCTTCTCACTTATTGTGGGATGTCTCTGGCTACCACAAAGAGAAGCAGCCATTGAGGACATCCCCAGGGTGCCTCCATACATAGTCTAGTTCTTGCTATGGGTGGGTCACAGTTGGCTCACAGTCCCATCTTGTTACCATCAAAATTCTATATTTCTCTACACTACAGCCATGTCTCTGTGGAAGGTAGGATTCTATGCAGGAGTTCTCAAAACTCCTGAGTTTAAGGGGCGGCTCCATTCTGCTGTTAAGAGATGGCTTGGGGAGGTACCTCCACCATAACGGGTTATTGCCACAGCCTCCATCAGCCACAACAAGGAAATTGATAGCTCCGCTGACATCACTGAGGTCATGTTGCTGAAGGCATTGCACCTGGACATGGATGACCTTCTCTACCTTCATGCACAGGTGCATCTGGACTGCATGAAACCATGACACATTTCACTACAGCAAGGGCCTGGGTCAACATGCAAAAAACCCAACCTCAGAGTTGTTTCTTATGCACTGAATAGTGGTGATGAGGTGCCCTTAAGGCCCCTCCAAGACACCTTCCATGCTCCATGGAGGTACAACCTAAAACTCACAAGTTTTTATATTCAAAAGGGAGGTTGTCATATCTTCCCTCCCTACATATGATGTCAAAGAGGTTACAATCTCAAACAGCTGATTTTAGGGGTTATATGTGGCTACTTCTTCATCATGCATGAGTTTGGGATCTGCAATCCATTTGTGGAACCCAACCTTGAGATGTGATGGGAGACTACCATTGTTGCCCATCATGCAGCAGTCCCATAGCTGCTGCATGGAATTTAATTCCCACAGGCATTCAATTGGGGGGGGGGGAGAATCTCCCCACAAAAAATCTGTATACTGTATACTAGGGAAGTGCACAAATATTTGTAACACTTGTTATTCGTGACATGAACTGAATGTTAGGATATTTGTACATTAATATAAATACAAATGTTTGGGACATTCATATGAATAGTTCAGAAATTCATTAAACTGGGGAGGTGGGAAAGCAGCTTCACCAGTCACATCTGCAACGGATCCAGATTGCATTCGACGTGGATCGAGAGTGGATTAAAAGTGGATTCAGGTCAGATTTGATGCTTTCAGCATGAATATGTGACAGGATACGTATCGGATACATATCGGATATTTGTAGGAATTCGTACGAATGCATTTGTATCAAATAGAATCCTACTACATTCAAAGGGGATCTATTTGAAAGAATACAGATTTTCTAACATTCGATTCATTACGAATTGAATGCCAAAAAATCCATTTGTGCGTGCACATCCCTACTGTATACCTTTTAATCTCAAGTTGTGCATTGAAACTGAGGCTGCCTCCGGACGGTAGCTGGATGTAGCAATAAGAAGCAAAAAGAGCAGGTTCTTGCTTCCTTGCTATTCTTGGTTTCTGTCTTGACAGTGCTGGCCACAAATGGCCATCATCGAATTCCCAGATGGATGTGTCACCACCTCTGCACATGCGTGGCTGGCTGTTTCAGCCTCTGCGCATACGTGCCAGGCAGAGCTATGACTGCTGCTATGTCTTGAAAGGTAAGTATAAGAGATCTAAAAAGTGCGGCAGCAAGCAAACCCATGATCAGTGCTGGGTTTTCCAGCAACAATTAAAAGGGCTTTTTAGGGGCAAAAAAGAAGGTCTATGGTCAGATTGCCTACACTATGTGAACCAACCCCACCATAGCAGTGTTGTAATAGCACTATATTTGCCCCATCTGGATGCTGCCTTAGTTACTCACTGAGAGGAAATACTTCAAGGAATACTTTGTGAATGAACCAGTAAAAACATCAACTGAATTTCCTGAATACTGGAAACATGGAAAGCAAGTGACTGAATTCCCTGCCTTTGAGAAGATCACTAACAACACTGTCCAAAATTATAGAAGAAACGCACAGATTAAAAAAATATAGATTAAAAAAAAACCCAAAAATTAATAACACCAAAACATCTCAAAAAGTTCTTGAGAAGAAAAAATCACACAGCTTTGGAATCCGGTTTTCTGAAGGTGATTCACCCTATCAAGAAGTGCAGATTTCATGGATGCTCTGGCACACTTGCAGCCATATGCTCTGGAAACTGAGGCACTGGCCTTTCCTACATGCCCAGTAACATCCATAATATAGACACAAAATAAGCAAGCATCCACCAAATGTTTAGCTTTGTATCATGTGCATTTATGTATTTGGTCCTTTGCCATGTCCCCTCCTTCCTCACCTCCACATATACAGGTGAGACCAGGCAGGTGAAAGATAATATTGGAGCCATTCATTCTTCATGCAGCTTAATGAATGTCTCTTCTCCCCAACATTATTTTGTTCTTTAGCCTAGTTTAGTTTATTCTGAGATTAAATGGGTTACAAAATCCATGGGACAGTCTTTAATCCTCAACCATTCTCTTTCCGCTGAAAACAACCCCTCTAGCCATGTTTTGCACTTTTTTTCTCGCAGAAGGGAGGCTGAACAAGAGCCTCAAATGGAGATTATTTGCAGATAATTATAAGCCCTCTCCATCTTATTATCTTAATTTCCAATTGCCCCTATGCTCACCTGACATATTGTTCTCCCTTTACCAGCTTCTTTGATGGTCCAACTACCTTCTCTTCAAGGATCTCTCCTCCAGCAATGGTGCACACCTAAGTCCTATGATTTTTCATGTCTCTGATTTGAAGAATGGAGAACCTGTATGAGATCAGAGCAAGATTCCCTATTGTTCATCAAAATGGAGAGCCTAGCAAATGTCGTATGGCAATGAGAAGAACGCTACCAGGGCACTTATGGTGGGATGGCAATCCCTGCACTCCTAGCACACTGCCACACTGCGAGAACATTACTCACATTTAGGCCACCGTCTAGTCACCCCCTGTGCAAACAGGATACTTGACTAGTTTAAATCCAGCAAGAATCTTCTAATGTTTTGATAGGGTATGATTGTACCACAGATGATGATTCATCTCTCCATTCATTGTATTTCTATGCTACCTTTTCAATAAAAAAATAAACTCAAGGTGATTTATAGCACATATTTTATGCAACATAATGGACAATATAAACAGATGGATGGATGGATGAGTAGGGTACCATTCAAGATCTTCAGCCGTAGCACATGAGTCCCAACTTGAAAGGCCTTTGGCAACTGCCATTTATTTCATGCCAAAGGCTCCCAGCTTCGGACCCAGCAGAACTTGCGTCTCAAGCAGGTATTTAAGGAGAGCAGAACTGAAACAAAGAATGAAAGGCAAGCAAGGGCATCAAGCCATCCACAGCTGTTTCCACTGAGCTACTCCAGGCATACTGAAATTCTAGATGGGTTTCAGCATTTTGACATTTGGACCTGTCAGTTTTATCTTGGCACGGATCTTGAGTTTTGGACAACCTGGGCTTTTTTGTCACACAATACTTAAAATGCACCCCAGCCCTTTCTGGCTGCATATATTGTCCACAGTGTATATTACACTACTGTTCTGTTTATGCATCGAATAGCCAGGAGCTGTGGTTTCCCGCTAAGTCCTAACGAGGCATGGCTCCAGCAATTTGTTCTGCGTAGTCAGATGTTGGAAATCACCCCCTGCAGAAATGTGTAAAGCTGTGTCTTATCCTCCCATTCCTTTTAAAGAGGTCTGGATCTTGCTCCATAACATCCTAATCTCTGGGATAGGGTAGTTTATTTTAAGGACTTGCAGACACTCAGAAAGTAACTTTAGGATTACACCTGCAACTTAATCCTTTCCTTCTTCTGTAGGAACAGCAGTTCCTTTTTTGGTGCAAAAATAAAATAAAATAAAATAAATCACACCCTTTGACCCTTTCTGTAGCAAGTTAACAAGGCTGTTAATATTTATTAAACCGTGCAATACCTGAAACAGACTTAGTGTACTTTCCAACTTTTATTTAAAAATATAGGAATGAAAATATTGTAAGGAAATTGAATAATAAAATAAAAATAAAAATTAATGAAAGAGAAACGTTAAGACTGCCATGCCATTTAAGCCATTAATCAATGTTAATGGGAGAAAATACACTCAAATCAATACTGAAGGGAGAAAATACAATTTATGATAGTCACTGGAAAACTGCCTTTTAAAACTAATGGAGAAGGTGGACATAATGAAAACTCTACAGTATGATAACCACAGACATATTTCTCAGTTCCCTTCAAAGATGAAGCTTTTTCTCCTTCTCGCCCTCTTCCTTTTTTATTTTTTTAGGAAATGGAAATCTGATGGGATCAGATTTTCCTCATGTCAGTCACAAAAAATTAGTGAGTGTGCTCAAGAAAGGTCTAAGCTTCTGCCCACAAGAGGCTCTGGAGTTATGAAGCAGTCAAAAGAAGTAAATATATTCCACAGACAATAACGACAACAATAAAAATGAAAACAAAACATACAGTCATGTTGGAAAGTTAAATAACCTATGCATTTTCAGACAGACAGCTAGCAGTCACAAGTCCCCTGATTAGGGATGTGGAAGAATATTCAAAATATTTGTTATTCAATTGAATATTATTTTAGTATTTTAATATGCTGAATCTTTGAAATGTTTTTATGTATATTGTTGGTTTCAATATTGGTTTCAATTTGTTGTTTTAAAGGCTGTTACTCACCCTGAGACCTTCGGGTATAGAGCAGGAGAGAAATATAAATAAATAAATAAATAAATAAATAAATAAATAAATAAATAAATAAATAAATAAATAAATAAATTTGGCCAAATTCGGACATTTGAATTTGAATAGAATGTTCAGACATTTATTTTTTAAAAAATATCAAATGAATATGAATATATTGAATCATTCGTATATATAATTCAGATGAAAATGGGATTTGTACAGGATAAAAACAGGATATGTATGGATACGTATGGATGCGTACTGATACGTATGAATGTTGTCGACATCCGTATCATCAAATATGTATCAAATATTTGTACAAATAGATATGAATATATTTGAATTGGTTCGAATTTTAAAATATTTGCTTTTTCTCTATTCGTACGACATTCAAATATTCAACTTGAATTGAATGTCAAAAATTGCATTCATGCATTCCCTACCCTTGACCTCTCTACTGATGTTGGTTTTGTTTCTTCTTTTTAAACAACAACAATGTGACTATTTAAATACAGCACAAGGCTGCACTGACCCACAATAAAAATGGCACTTCTAAAGCGGCTTAGCAATAGTTTGCAGGTGGGATTGTTTACATGTTAGTCTGACCTTCCCCAAGTAGCATTCTAGGGCTGCATTCATACATACTAAAAAACACCTCTAAGGAAGCTTAGAAAAAGTTTGCAGGAGAGATCATTCATATGCCAGCCTGCCTCTCTCCCATGAACATCTTAGGCTACAAAAGTTGGGTTAGAGGTGGGACGAGAACATGAATACCACATGCTGTCCCTCTAAGGTCTTTCTCAGGGGCTTTTATAAAAAAATTATTACAGTCATTTGGTACATATTCTGTATCTCTTGATGTGTCAAGTGTATTTTTGTTCCTGTGTTAGGAATCCGAATAGACCAGGTGGATTCTGAACAAAAAGGTGTCACATAAAAATTGAATTAAGTGTTTGAGATTGAAAGCAAAAGGGATTTTATCCTTCAAAGTTTAGCTCAGCCAGGATGAAGTCGTAAGTAAGGCTGTTTCAGACATGATTAAAAATTGCAATTCTCCCAGGACTATATCAGGACTGTCACACATATCACTCACTGTCCCAATATAATCCTGGGATATCGAGGTGATATTCTGGAATATTGATATTACAAGAAATCCAGCAACGATACTAGATTTCTCATAATATTGATGCCAACATGACTACTTTTCTCATCTGTTGGGGGCTTGCGGGATCACTACTCTCACAAAATACCTGCATGCCAGCATCTGGGTATTTTGCAAGGCTGGTGACACCATAAGCACCTGGCAGACAAGGTAAGAGCCTGTGTTTGCTGCTTTTGCCCTCCTGTCCCCCAAGGTATAAGAACTGTGGCTCTTCTTGGCGATGAAGAAGTAGAAGAAGCCCGGACCCATATGCTCCAACTGTGTGGTTGCTGTTCTGCCATGTCCTTTTCCAAGGAATTAGATTAGTGGCTGTTCTTTGCTGGGAAGAAGAAGAAGACCTGGGCTGGCTTGTTACCCTTCTTTCCTTTATTTGGTCATTTGCTGTTGCCTGTACTAACAGTTGCCAGGCTAAGAGTGTGAGTCACATGGGAGACTGTTCCTCATGAAATGAGCATCTTTCTGCTTCTTCTTAAAATTTCATTTGTATTTCGTAGCATCTCTGCAATTTTATAATGCATTCTTTATTGTTTTGTTTGTTTTAAATTGCCTTGAGCACTTTCTTTGGAAAGGCTGTATAAAAATTAGAATGGAAATGGGAAAAAAATGCATACCTTAGCTCTCAATAAAGCTCAGAAGAGATGCGACCTTTGAACATATAACATGGGATACTTAACATGGGAAGCGAGGACGTAATGGTGCATTCTCATTGGAAATGAATATGGAATGATTTTGCATTGCAACTATTTTAGTCCCTGGTTTCCAAGCCTCTGATGGCGATACTCTGACATTTGCAGGATTCAGTCCTTGGGTGTCCCAGAGAATGCCCTTTATCAACACAGGACTGAAATTAAATACATTCTGCTAGAGAATAACAACACTGCCCTGAACAGGTTGAACTTCTGACAGATGTGTGTGTGTGTTCAGATAATTAAATGGAGATGTGTGTGAAATGTTGTTTATTCATTTATGAGCTGCTCAAATATCTGATTTTCTCTTACAGATTTCCCCATTTTCCCCTTCTGTCTGCAAACCAAACTGGATATAACATTCAGCAGCATGTACCCTTTTACTCTCCCGTTCTCTCCTCAGAGCAACAGAACCTGCAAAATGCATTAATGGGTTGAATCTTTAGGCCTAAGGCAGTTTTTGGATTGAACACAAGCGTGTTTCAACCTCCTTCTTACCACCATCGAGGGAGAAAGAAACTGCAAGGGGAAAAAACGTCCTGGAGTGATATAAAGGTTAGGAATCTCTTCCTGTATACTAATGCTGTGGTCTAATACTGTTTGGAAATGCTTTGGGGTTAAAAAGGGTATCTTTAAGAAGAGCTATATTAGATTTAAACAGACTGAATCACACTCTGTTTGAGCCTTGGAGATGAACTGAGTCCTCTTTGTTTCTTTCAGTTTATCAACTCGTGGGTCAAGGAAACATTCCAAATCTTCATCTATTCTTCCTATGACCTGTGAAAATGGCTAGGAAAATAAATATTTCATTTCATTTCAGAATTTATATCCTGCCCTTCACCTAAAAGTCTAAAGGCAGGTAACAATAGTGAAAAATAAAATACATAAAGTACTAAGACGTATTTACAATATAGCTCTTCCTCCTTGCCTCCCTCCACTAGAAGGACAACATCTAAGGGGAGTTAAACATCAACAGGCTGGATGAAAAAGAGAGATGTTTTAACCAGGTGTTGAAAACCATATAATGTAGGTGCCTGTTGATGTAGACTGTTCCAGAGTCTGGGAGCCACCACTGAGAAAACCCTCTTCATGTCCCCAAGAGACAGAGACTACAAGAAGGCCCTTTGCTTGAGATCTCAGGATGGCCTATTACACACCAGTGGAAATCTCAGCTTTGGTTGCCTGGGTCTGAAATTCAGTCTGCTGCTCTGTATTTTTTCTTAGTCAAAGAAAAGATGTTGCAACGGTATCTAACCTTTCAAGTGTTGAAGCAGCAGAGAATCTTTCCTGATTATAGACCACACTGAAGCTGAAGTTCAGCAATACTTGCAGGCCCATGGTTCCACATCTCTGATGTAGGAAATGGTAGAGTCAGGTCAGTAAAGAAGCAGAAGAGAAGGTACGTACCACAACCACAAACAGGACAGCATTGGGGCAAGGCTGGAGGGGAAAAGGAACGTGTGCATCCAATATAAGGGCTTATTTTGTTTCCCCATTTAAGAGCACAAGGGCTCCAACAGCTGGATCATTTTATCTGCCTTTGGGCATTAGAGACCTTACACATCATGTTTTCAAGATGTTTTCTGTAATCCGTAGGGAATGGCAGTGTTTTATTCTATTTTTTTAAAATGGAGTTGTCATATGGCATATCGTCAGATACTGATTGTTTAAATTAACACAAAATATATTTTGACAATTAAAAATGAGCTTTCTTTCTCTCTTGGTTTTACCAAAACACACTCTCCCCTCCCCCCAAAAAAACCCACCAGCAAAATAAAAAAGAAAAATGATATCTCCACTTCAGTATGATCCCATTGGCTTGTTCAGTCGAAGGAGAAATACTGCTGGAAAAACTTAATACGTAATACGCAATTAGGTCACTTTCGAGAAAATCAATTTGACAATTCAGCCATAAAATCTCTGTGTTATAATTTCTAGCATTGTCTTAGTTCTGGAAACAAACTCTTTTGGTCAAAAGACAGCAGACATGTAAAATTACACATGTGCATATATTTAAGGGGTGTATAATTCTTACCAGGTTTTCAGTTGTTATAGAGTTTTACTGATTTATATTGACCTTACTTGTACTCAATAACCTGCCTTTACTCTTCCCAACTTGGGGAAAAACACACACAAAAATTAATAAAACCAATTAAAGATGATATTTATATACTATGCAAATAAAGCTTTGCCGTAAAATTTATGCTACGTTTTATGTACGTCCATTATATAAGTATAATGGAGCCCTTATGAATATTTGCTATGGAACAGCTCTGGTTATGTATCCTATAAACCATATCTGGTCCAAAAACACAAATATTAGAAACGTCTGTTTAGGGAAATGAAGTCATGGAAGTCCAACGTAGAAGGTCAGAAGAGAGATAATCCAGAGAGTATGGAAAGATCCTCAGAGAGTACTTTGTACATCTGTTAATGTACACAGGTTTATTCATCCACAGTTTTTCCCGCCTGCTTTTAGTGTGTTTAGAATACTCCGAATATATTTGTACCAGCTGTTGTTCATATAAAGAGAATAAAGGGTTATACATGCCTCCCTCCTGATATTTATATAGGATACAAAGTGAGGGGTACAGCATGCAAATGTTTATGTGTTAATAAGAAGTACCTCCAAAACACAGTAGAAAGGTTTGGATCTCAAGAAGAACAGGTGTCGCAGGAGCTCAGGAAAACTGGTGGAGAAGACACAATTGATGCTAGAGGGCCATCTTTAGATATAATATCTCAAGAGAAAACAAGGGAAGATGTGAGGGGGTGTCAAGGCCAGGAACCTTTAGTTAACCTGAGGCTAAATAAGGCTGTCTCCAGAGATCATATTAAAAATGCACTGTATATTTGTAGGTTGAAATGCTTTTAGAGGGAAAAAAATGGTTGATACTCTTCATTTTAGAATGAGGATTCCTCTGTTCACATGCTAAGCCCCTCCTTGCGTGCTCAGCTCTGATAGGCCTGCATGTTCTCAGCTGAAGGCGAGTTCTTGTGAATTCTCATGCAGTTTGTCCAAAAACATGGGGAAATTCAGAGAAAAGGCATACTCCACCATGGAATGTTCTTCAAAGTAGTCTTTTTTTTTTTTTTTTAAACCTAGAGTGTCAGGTTGTAAATGCATCGCTACTGTGGGGAATCTTGAAACCTGTTGGGCAAACTGAAAGCTGCTGGGTTTTTTTAACTCTATCTGCATGCAGCCTTCATCTTCATAGCCACAGTTTGAGGTGTGAGTGAGCGCCTCTGTAGAACAGCCCCCTTTCCTACATCATCTGACTCTTCCTTATGTTAATTAATTAATTTTTAATTAATTAATGTCCCATTCTTCACTTGATGGTCCCAAGGAGAATCACAACAATAAAAACATAAAATATACTTAATCCATTTTTAAATCAGGGTTTTTTACATCAGCCGCGAGGTCTGGTTTGTTGCGTTCCCATTGCTAGCTTATAATGTGGACTCGCTTTTCATTCAGTGCCCAGAAAGGGAGGAATCCCCTCCCCTCCCAATAGCAGAGAAGCCCCTCCTCACGCACTCAGCAATTAGATACTGTCATACGGTGAGTTTATTAGGATAGGCAATTCAAACTTTTTAGGGGTGGGGTTTGAATAAACCTGCCCCTGCAGATCATGGCAGCAGCTTTGTTCACCACTTGTTCCCCCACTGTAGCACAGCGTCTTTCTCATGTTAACAAGGCAGTAGAAGATTAAAGATCACTCCCCTTCTTACATTGGTGTTTTGTGTGAGATCGATAGATCAGAGCAGCGTGAAATGGCAGGAGTGAAGCAGAAGGGGGAGCAGGCAGGCTTTTACTCAAGAGCCAGCAGCTTTGCATCCTTCTCAATTGCTGATCTCTTTGTAAAATCAGACACTTCAATCCCTGATATATTGTTACATCTCACTCCCCAATATATCTATCTCTTGCTAGCTACAGCAATTTCCTCATTCCTCACCTGCTCCCCCTGATCTCCCTTTCAACCAGGGCGATCTCCTTAGCATGTAATGGCAGACAGCCTGGGAAGAGGGGGCTAGGGCAGGGCAAAATCACGGCTTCTCATTGGGTCAGAGGAAACTGAGGAGAATGCCCCTAAAGCATGGTTCCCTCCCCAATAAAACCACTTGCATTCCCATTTGCTAAATAAAGTGGAGTACTTCTAAATCCAGCAGCAAGACCTCTTTTGATCTGAATATCAATAATTCATGTTTCGGGACCTTTAATCCTCAGAAACTGCGGATTCTTTTAAAACTTTGGAAACAGTGAGCACTCAAAACAGTTTCAAAGCTCTTTAAATCTTGAATGGGAACACAACCAAAATGTATTTAAATCTTGAATGGGAACACAACCAAAATGTATTTAAAACATGTTTAAAAAATGTTTTAGGAATGGGTAAGTGTTGCTCTGGCAGGACAACACCTGCCCAATGTATGAGATGAAGGTTTTGCCCTTGTCTTCTGCTTGAGGTGTCCTTAGGCAATTGGTGGGCCACTTTGTGGGACAGGATGCTGGACTAGATGGGCTGTGGCCTGATCCAGCAGGGCTCCTCTTATGTCCTTATGTGGACATCTGAGGATTTATTTGTTTACATTTCTATCCCGTTCCATACTTGAAGGTCTCTGGTGGATGTGGTGGATGAGGCACTTAACCAAAGAGCACAATTTCATACTGCCACATATGGAAACACTATGGGTGTTTTCCCACTATCACTAGAAGTACCCATTAAGTACCCATTAATGGGTACTTAATGGATACTTTTAGTGACAGTGTAAAAGCACCCTATGTCTCAGTTGCTCTGCTGGAAGGTCTGGGGCTGTGCATAGAGACATGGCCTCATATCTAAATACCATAAATATTAGTAGTTTTTGAATAGTCAGTCCTAAAAGCAATTGATAAGATCCCAGTCCCTGACGGAATATACAAATATTGTAAAGTTTTGACAATAGTGCTTTCAGGTTCAGCATATTTAATGGGGAAAGCTGCCCCAATGTCAAGCATTTGCTATGATCAGTTTCAGAAGAGGTGCCTATTTTTTAACTCTGGTGATTAATTCAAATGAAGTTGAAAGGGTGAGTCAAGTGCATGGAAATTTCTATAGGATATTTGGAAACTGATTTCAATCACAATAAAAAAAAGTGCATCCAGGCTATATATACACCACAAATTAGAAGATAGATGTACAGGCTTAAAAGAAGAATGACAGGAATGGCAAGAAGAGACAAGAAACAGTAGAGCAGCTTTCTTTAAAAAGAGCACACCTTGTCCAAATGAGAAAAAATGAGAATTAGGCGGGCAGGGGAGAAATAATAGCAAGGTATGTTGCCTAGTTAACAAGGGCTGGCTGGAATCTGACTTTGTTGAAGGCCTAGCTGCTTCTCACGTTCCACCACCACAAAGACTGTATTCAGACATAACAAAAGGGATTCCTCACAGGTGCCTTAGAGAGGTGGTGTGTGACCCTCACAAGCCGTCTCTAATTCACCTTTTGTGAAGAGAGCAGAAAGGGGCAGACGGTTGTGTGACCAATCCCGCCTCAAAGCCTTATTTATTCTGCTGTACTTGAATATTCTAGAATAAAGCATGGATATCCATGCTTTGTTCCAGATTATCCAACTATACTAGAATAAATAACAAATGTTTGGATGCAGCCTAAAGCACCTCAGAGATGTTTATTTTTATTTTGCTGTGTCTGATCACAGCCACATAAAATAAATTGAATGGAGAAATTTTAACAATGAGATGCATATTATGCACAGTTGTTTTCAAAGTTATTTTGGCTGTTTTATTATGTAACAGAATGTATTTAAGTACTTAAGACAGGCTTTCTAGCAAGGAATGCCAACTTTCTTTATTAAAATATAGAGTATCTTATTAGGTTTCTTTCCATTTTTTCACTCCACATAAAAAAATATCCCCTATATTGAAAATAAGGTATTATTTATTTATTTAGTTTTTTCAAGGATTTATACCCCCTGCCTTCACCTGAAGGTCCCGGTGTGTGTGTGTGCGTGTGCGTGTGTGTGTGTCAAAAAAGAGAAAATTCATAAACTAAAATAAAATATAACCCTTCCTGGCAAGATAACACTAAGACCCTGGTCCGGCAGGCCAAAAAATAAGTTTAGAGACCAGCTTCAAAATTCTTTCTACCAACAATAAATTAAGATTCTGTACCTTTTGAGGACCAAAGTTCCTGAAAGCGAGCTAAAAGTGTACAGTTTTTCTGCTGATTAAATTTTCATTCCAATTCCAATTTATTTTGGACAGTGGCCATGAGGTTTTAAGATGAACCTAAACATAAAAGGCCTGGATGAAGAAGTATATTTTAACCAGGCCACAAACCCCTTAAGCCATATAACATTGGCCTCTGCTGTTCATCCAGAGGCAGGCTGTCCTAATGTCTGGGGACTACCACAGAAAAGGCCCTCTCATGTTGCTCCATATGATAGCCATTTAACGATATCCAATTTTTCTCTATCAGTAAGTCATCACAATATTTAGTCACTAAGGCCAACAAGCAGTTTGATTCTGGGTACTGTGTAAAATATGTCTATGTGTGTGTTGTTGGCAAGTGAAGGAGCAAGAAAAAGAATGAAATATTTAGGACCAGAAAGTCCCTTTTCCTTGAGAAAACAAACAAGCAGAAACAATAGGAAGTCATTTCCAAAAACCCTTTATGAAATATTTCCACAGTCAAACAGCACCACCAACAAGTTCTGTGCCCTTTCCTCTTGGGTGTTCATTCATAAGGAGAATGACTCATGCAACAGATATGCCGAATGGGCAGGAGCCTCAATAGGCCTACCTATCTTGGTATATGACAATATTGTCTGCAGAAGTCAAATGAGTTCATTGAGTGGGGAAAAGGGTGGGCAAACCCATCAGGAAGTTCAACACGCCTCTTCTTTTCTACTTGTCCGGACAAAACTAGAACAGCACTGGCATTTTCTCCCTTTTATTTGTCAGAAAATCCTAGCTGATTAAAAAGTATATTTTTAAAGAGCGCAAGTGAGAGGCTTCACACCCTACAGGATAAAACAATGTTCTTCCTCTCCACCCCTACATTCTCTCCTTCACAGGCACAACATCAGAACTGCAAGGCTAGGGAGTCCTTCACAAAGGCAGTTCAGTTCTTAGTAATAATTATGAATAGATTTCTTTATCGGGATTTGCATATATGCAGTCACTTCAAGGAAACACAGCGCGTTAATATGCTCTGACTTGTTTCAAGCTTGTTTAAGTCAGCCCTGTAGGACTTGTGATCCATCATGTCCAACCCAGACTACTAGGGATGTTCAGCAGGCCATCTAGACTCAGTAAATATCCTGTTTTTGATGCTAGCTAGGAACAAAAAGGCATAATGCAGTCAAACATTGGTATATTGCAGTGTTTCCCAAACTTTTGACATATGTGTACCCCTTCTATAATTTTCGTAACACTGAGTACCCCTCATAAAAAACATATGCTTTAATAAAAATCAAAATATATTTATTTTTTATTTTTTTGGTACATACACGTGTACCCCCACCAAACTCTTCCCATATCCCTTGGGGTACGGGTACCACACTTTGGGAAACACTGGCATATTGCAACGACCATTTCATATAAAATCATGCACGGTATAGAAAAGGTGGATAGAGACAAATTCTTTTATCTATCACACAACACTAAAACCAAGGAGCATTCTATGAAGCTGATGGGCAGCAGAGTAGGATCCGACAAGGGGAAGTATTTCTTCCCCCAGAGGGTCATCAGTCTATGGAATTTGCTGCTAGAAGAAGTGGTAAAGCTACCAGCCTAGATGGCTTTAAGGAAGGGTTAGACAAATTTATGGATGACAAATGTATCAATGGCTATTAGAATGGATGCCTAAGTACATCTTTCAGGCTGGGGGGACAAGGAGGATGCTTCTGAGGCCATTTCCTGGGATCTGAGAGCAGGAGACAGTTTGCCCTTGTCTCTGCTTGAGATGCCCATGGGCAGCTGATGGGCCACTGTGTGAGGCAGGATGCTGGACTAGACGGGCTGTGGCCTGATCCAGTAGGGCTCCTCTTATGTTCTTATGTACTAGTACTTTCCATCTGTCTCGTCTCTCAGAGGAGTTCATTTTGATGGCAGAGGGAAGTAGGACATCATGGTGCTCCCTGGATCATGGCAGAGATGCAAAAACCATTTGCCGTTTTATCTCGCTACTGATCTGTTACTTCCTGGGGTTTGTTCTTTTCTTTTTTGCTGCTCCTTTGCTCCTCCCCTTCAAACTCTCTCCCCTGGCTCAGTGAGCAGCAGAACAAATACCACAGCTTGGCCACACAAGGACTGGCCACAGGGCAGGAGTCTTAGAAAAATCTGATGAGCTTTCAGCAAGTGCTAGAACAAGCCATGAGGTTGGGAGCCTTTCTGCAAGTGCAGGCAGGGGGAAGTCCAGGGGAAGTCCTGCACTGACCATCCACATTGTGAGGAGCTGATTCTTCCCCAGATGCAGCTCTGCACATGCATCTTCCCCTGGGACTTCCCCCAGGGTATCTAGATGTACAGCAGTTCCAACTGGCTCTGCATGCTCCTTGCTGCCAGGCTGGGAGGTTTTGAATGAAACCTGGGGAGTAGCCGTGTAGGCGCAATTATTGCTATGTCATCCCATTGCTGCAACAACAGCACCACACAGGCATTCTGGTGCTGATGTCATGGTTCTGTAATTGCTACCGTAATGGTGGTTATTTGTACCTTGCCAACACTTAGGGAAATGTTGGCCAGGTTAGGGATAGATGGGGAGTCCTAAAGTGCAGATGCCGGAAGTATTCCCCATTTTCACTCTCTTGGGAGGTTTTCCCAGGGGAGTGAAGGTGTGAAATCCTCCTGAGACAAGAAGGATGTGTTCACAGTTTGGTGGCAGAGCTACCCAGGCTGCTCACTGGCTCATTCCATTGGCATCTGAGAGCAGTGGCAACTCACCTGAAGCTGCCACAGCTAAGAAGCAATCCAGCTGTGGGCTGCTGAAGAGCAATCCACATACTGATCAGAAGTGGCTGGATTGCTCCTGGACGGCAGCCTCCACACCTTCTTCCAGGTGCAGCATGGCAAGTGGACACAGCTGCATGACTGTGACTATGCAGTTGACAGAGTGTTGTGGCAATGTCCACCCATGCACTGGATGCCAGTTTGGATACTGCACTGCTGGCCAGGGAGGGGGCTAGTTTAACACTTCTAAGTGTGAGTGACCGCCACTGTGCTGGATCCTTACCAACCTGTTATGGTAATGCTGTATCGTATCAGGCTGGTTAAGTGCGAACAGGCCCAGAGTTCCAGGAGCCTAAAACCCAATTGGATAAAAGCATCAGAGGGTCAGATGGGAGAATGCAAAAACAAGCAGGAACAGAAGTCTTCCATTTTCCACATCAGCCTTTGAATAGGAAACAGCTCTATTGTGGGGGGGGGGATGAGAGAGACAGGAAACCTCTGTGAGTATATTCTAGCTATGGATCATTAGACATGTCAGGGCTCTTTCTGTTTCTTTTCCTAGAGCAAGTGGTTGGTGAAAGCAAGCCTGTGGAGGACAACTGCTGTGAATTTCCCTTTAGACCTGTCTTTGGAGCTTACAGTATTAAATGCAACATTTAGGTTTGGAAATACTTGGGCTGCCTCCAGGTGGGAGCCCAATATACCGCTAGAAAGCAATAATGCAGAATATGGCTCCCAGGATATTGCTTTCTAGCCTGACAGCGCTGGCCCCAGCCCTGTCTTTGCACATTTTGGTCGCGACCTATCCAGGATAATTTGGCTGCTGTCAGATTAGCAGATGTGCACATGACCACCTCCATGCATGCGCGGTGAACTGTTTCAGCCTCCATACATATGTGCTGGATGGAGCTCCGATTACTGGCCTCTCCAGAAAGGTAAGTCCATAGCTAAAAAGCCCTCTTGCTGGAAAACTTGCTATCTGTGTTTGGGTTTCCAGCAATAATTTTTAGCTCTTTTTAAGGAAGAAAAAGCAGGACTGCGGTCAGGTTGTCTACAATACGTGAGGCGACTCCACCACCATAGGCAGCACCACCTCATCCCATCTGGATGCACCCTTACAAGATATAATGGAATTTTGTTCCTTTAAAAGAACAAATGAACAACATTTTATTTGTTAAACTTTGCTTTTGCTCCCTGAGGAGACTGAGTTCTCTCCTCTAGGGATGTGCACAAATATGCAAGATATTTATTATTCAATAGAATTTGGACAAATTTGGACATTCGAACTCAAATTGAAAGTCCAGACATTAGTTTGTTAGTATCTGAACAAATACAAATATTTTGAACTATTTGTATAAATAACTCAGACATTCATATGTGTATGTATCCTAATGTATCGCATACGTATCTGTATCCATATGCATTCGTACGGATACCTATGGGATGAAAATGGGACGCGTACGGGATAAAAACTGGAAGTGCGTGGTTGTGTACAGGAGTCATATCATCAAATACGTATTGAATATTCATATGAATAGATATGAATGTATTCATATTGGTTCAAATGTCCTGACATTCATTTTTTTCATTTGTATGAATTCAGATATTCGAATATTTGATTCAAATTGAATTCTAAAATTGCATTTGTGCACACCTCTCCTCTCCTCTAGCCCCCTGCTTACCTGTTTCTCCAACCTTAACTGCAATTAAATACATATTATACAATGCATTCATGCTTTGCAAAAAATACAAAAAATACTTTAAATAAACACGGGCCACCACAATCTACTCTTAAAATACCTGGAGATATCACAGTTGGAAAGTCCCAAGCAATTGGGTTTCTGAAAAGCCCCAAGTCTCTGCCCCATAGAGGAGTGTAGGAACAGTTTTGGCCTTATATATTTGGTCTTGGATATTTATAGTTAAGAAAGTTATTAAATGAGTATGAAAGAGGAGAAACTTTCATGATACATTTGTTCAGACCATAAGGCAGAGCTGTGAATGTTAAACCCAGTACTGGTATGTATTGACCTGCTCTATTTTTAACCCATCCAGACGCCATTTCTGTAGCCTCTGTGGTTTGCCAGAAATCACTACACTGGGTTTATCTTTGATGAAATAGAGAGCATTGGCAGAGCAGCATAAACAAAATCTCTTCAAGCCCACTGGAGTAACTCATATTATGACCACTTCATTACCATACAGGAGGATTTTAGTTGCCTTCATCATGATTCTGCTGCATGTGGACATCTATATGGTTCTTCCACTTAAAAGCTGAACCAATGAGTTGCTAAAATAATCCTTGACGACACACCTGAAGTAGTTTTAATCTCATGAGTCAAAGCCTCAGTAGAACCCAAGCAAACTCTCAGGGAATATAGCACCATTATCAATGCCAGAAGTTTGACGTCTATGTTTGTAGCAGCTAAATTTGTCCCATAAAAGGTCTGTTGTGGGGAGAACAGAAGGTTTGTTAGCCACTTTGAGTCACTTTAACAGTGAGAAAAGCAGAGTATAAAAGGCAACTCTTGTTGTTGTTGTTCTTCTGTAATCAAAGGCTGATGTTAAACCAATGAAAGCAGTATAAAAATGCCTGTCTTTGTTGGTGTATTTGTGGACTAGATGTTGTGGAAGAGCTTATCAATGACTGAGTGCCATTGTCTGAAACAGAAGAGGCCCTGACCATTGCTAGGGTGCTCCATTAGCTCTGGTTAGACAGGGAGGCCAGTTGACACAGCTAAAATAGTTAACATTCATTTCCCATCCATTGGGAACACTGCAAGAATTGCTTATCTGGGTGAAGAGACCAGCTAGGAGATGAACCCCTATTCCAGGTTATGTTTAAATAACTCAGAGGGAAGAAGATTTTCACTGGGCACTTTGCTCATATAGCAAAGCAGATGAAAGTGTGTGTATGGGGTGACATTTTGAACAGAAAAGCACAATTTGGAGGTAGTGGCACCAGGAGAAAGCAGGCCTGGTCCTGCAGTACAAGAATGTTACTGCCTGCAAATTTCGGCAAACTACATTCTTGGTGCTGAACTACAACAACAGGGCATGTTCTTTTGTTTTTCTGCTGTTGAACAAAAGCATACTTTTAAAATAAATATTATTTTACACTTACGCGTGAATTTAATCCAATCACTTCCTTGATTAACAATCACTCAAGCTCAGGTTTCTTGAAGCAGGAGACAATTAGACAAGAAATAAACGAGGGTACAAACAGGAGGGTGGGTGGTAAATAGGTATCCTGAAAACAGTTTATTTTAATTGTATATTTAAGAACTGATATCCAGCCTGTCACCAAATAATAATTAAAAAAACATATAAAGCATTCTTAAAATATATTAAAATATAAACCTTCTTCCCTTGCAGCAAAACACTCAGAGGAAGAAGAAGAGTTGGCTTTTCTGCCCCACTTTTCTCACCCATCTAAGGGGACTCAAAGCAGCTGACAAAGCTTTCTATTCCTCTCCCCACACCTGACACCCTGTGAGATAAGTGGAGCTGTGAGAGCTCAGAAGAAAGCTGTGAGTAGCCCAAGGTCACCCAGCTGGAGGAATCAAACATGGTATTCCCAGATAAGGGTCCGGCTCCCCTGACCACTAGACCAAACATTACAAAGTCTCAACTGGTGACTTTGATGTGGTTCTGTAATGCCTGCCCAGGACCTCCCCTAGATCACATCAGTGTGTTAGACAAATTCATGGATGATAGGTGTACCCATGGCTACTAGAGCGGATGCATGGGTTTTGCCTCCCAGTTGGACAGACAGGCATGCCCTTGAAGGGGTTCAAGAGCAAGTGAAGGTTGTGTCTTTGTCTTCTGCTTGAGATCCACATAAGCAATTGGTGGGCCACTGTGTGAGACAGGATGCTGGACTACATGGGCTGTGGCCCAATCCAGTAGGGATCTTATGTTGTTATGTGAAAGGAGGCTCCTAGTATTCTTGCTTGCTTGGTATACCAGTCAGTGCAGATTCACGCTGAGGACAGAAAAAAGAACATGGAAGTGGAAATGTTGGAATGCCCTACAGACCAGGAAGTCATCAGGAAATTATGTTTTCCACAGAGACCCAGAAACCCGTTCCCTGTAATTTTTTTTCTGGTTTTGCTCAAGGAATTCTACATGCTTACTTCAAAAACTGATTTCTTTTCCAATGTCCAGTTCTTCCCCCAGCAGTTTTAGAATAGAGTACAAGGAGGAATCCTTTGGGGAAAACTGTGAAAGGAGTAAAACTTTCCGGCATGCATTAAAAAAAAAGAAAAAAAGAAGAAGCCAGCTTTTCTTTTCTCTGATGATGAGAACTTGACATCAGGGTTTACAGTAAGTTTGATTGTATTTTTTAAAAACTGTCTCCAGATGACTAGCTGCTCTAGAGGGTATTCAGCAAGTTGATAGGAGGGGAGAGCAAATGAGCACACGGGCAAGGAAATATAGGTACTTTAGCCCCTGGAAGATAAATGAAGAATGAAGGCTATAAAGAAGGGAAATGTGCTGCAACAGGCTATAAGCTGAGTGTACTTTCAAATGCAGATGTGTCAGTTATTCACACTGCATTGCTTTCAATAGATGACTATCAGGCTTGACTTCCTCATCTATGTTCCTTAGCATTTTTATGATGAGTTGGAGGCAAGAAATCTAAAGCATTTATAAGGGGGAGAACGCAATGGAACAAGACAAAATGGTGAAGAAAAACTACACATCACTGGAAAATAAGAAATACTTTAAAAATGAGTTCCTTTTTTGGTACTTAGGATTGCAAGGGCTATTTTATCCAGGCCCTTTCTGCACTGGGCCTTAATGTGGGTTCTACTCTAGAAGAGGACCCTGCCATCCACATGCTGGGGCAGAGTAGGGATATGCCAGAATAGTCTAAATATTAGTTATTCGATCAAATTTAGTATCAATTTGATCGAATTTATGCTCTTTAATATCTCCATGAAGCCACTGGGAGAGGTCATCAGGAGATTAGGAGTGCAGTGTCATCAATATGCTGATGACACTCAGCTCTATCACTCTGTGCCATATGAATCAGGAGAGGCAGCTGAAGTGCTTGACAGGTGCCCGGAGGTGGTAATGGGCTGGACGGGGGCCAGTACATTAAAACCTTTGGGTATAGGGCGGGACAGAAATATAAATAATAAACAAATAAATAAAATAACTGAATCTAGACAAGACAGAGGAGCTGTGTGTCACCGGGTCTCGGGTCCGTGTACTTGGGGGACACCCTGGCCTCGATGGGGTTGTAATGCCCTGGAAGGGACAGGTGCAGAATCTGGGGGTACTCTTGGACTCTGCACTGATGCTTGAAGCTCAGGTAGAGGCCGTGGCCAAGAGTTGGTTCCCAACTATGGTTGGTGTGTCAGTTGAAGCCCTTTTTGGACAGAGGTGACTACTGTAATGCACTCTACATGGTGCTGCCCTTGAAGATGGTTAGGAAGCTGCAGCTGGTGCAGAATGCAGCTGCTAGACTGCTGACCAGGACAGATGGCCAGAAGCAAATCACGCAGCTATTAAAAGAATTGCTGTGGCTGCCGATTCATTATCAAGCCCATTTCAAGGTGTTAACTTTAACTTATAAGGCTGTAAATGGCTTGGGCCCCCAATATCTAAAGAAATGCCTTCTCTCATATTGACCTGCCTGTGCCTTAAGAACCAGTGGGGAATCTCTCCTGGTTGTCCCACCACCTTCAGTAGCAATAGGGGTGGGCACCTGGGAGAGGGCCTTCTCAGTGATAGCCCCCAGGCTATGGAATAGTCTCCCCCTTGAGGTGGGTTAAATGGGAATATACTGTCTCTTCCTACTTTACAGACATTGTTATTATTTAAAGATTGTTTTAATATATGTCTGATTTTAAATTTTATTACCCACCCTGAGACCTTCAGGTATAGGGTGGGAGAGAAATACAAACAAATTAGTGGTTCCGGAATAGTCAGGCCTACAGATCCGAAGGGTGGGTTCAGTGTTATATGCACTGATGGTGCTGATCTGAATCAGCTCATACTCGTGGCCTTGAAGTTCTCATGAACTTGCAGCCACATCACCATGCATTTGAAGGCTGGGAGAAAGGTTCCTAGCCACAGGACCTCTGTGGGGTGTTTTTCTGTGGTTCGTTATGGTGCACCACTGAATGACCCCCCTCCCAGTAGTCCCAAACCTGGAAAGTATGTCTTTCTTCTAGATATGGACCTTGTTGGTCTACTGATAGACCTGATAAAAGAGGCCTACCAGTGTTCCAGACTGCACCACTGATGGACATGTTGGACACAGCTGGCCCAAATTTTGTACAAGCATCGTTAAATATGAACTGGTCCTTCATCTAATAAATAGAACTTTTCTGTAAGAACTTTTTGAAAGAAAGATGACACAAACTGAAGTGGCATTTTTTAGCTCCTGCAAGGTGTAATAGAATAACTAATGATACTACCATCTGCAGTTATGAAGGCCAACCATACATAACATTTTAAAAGTCTGCAAACAAAGTGAGGGGAACACAAGCACAGGTATCCGCAAAACAAAGTGCTATTTGTGGAAAGAGGAAGAATAGAACACACAGCCACCATATATATTCCACCCACAGGGCAGCCAGCTGTAGAGGACAAGAATCTTGCATACTTAGTAGCTGCACAGAAGAGAAAATTTTAATAGGTCTGCTAAAGCCCCCTCTTCTAGGCAACTACTAAAGGTGAAGGAAGCTTGAGAATGCACAGCCGTGTCTTCATGGCAACCTTATCTTGGATTCAAAACGTTTTCAATCCTCAGAGTCCGCACGGCAGTTTGGCTTAACACGCTTTCCCCGTGTTAAACCACCCCAAAGCGTGGTGAATCTCAATCCTGATTTCAACAGGTCTCACTCTGGATCGTGCACTTGAAACGTTTTACATTTTTTACTGTGTGGACAGTACCATTTTAAGGGATGAGAATCCATGTTTAGGGTTTCCCTCTCCCAATAGCTTGCTTCCAAATCCACTCTTAACAGCAGCACTACACTGTAGCAATGGAACCACTTCAACCTGATAACAATGTTGCAATTTTGCGCAATTCTAGCTCTTTGAAGTTCTGACCTTTAAAGGGGATAGGAAGGGAGGAAAGCAGCTGAATGTGAATGTTTAAAGCAAAGGGGCTTTAGCTGCTGCCGCTGCTGTGTGCCCTGAGCAATGGGGAGAGGAGGGGAATCACTGGCTGGCTGCCCATTGGGATTTTTCCTCCATCCATGGAAGCGGCAGCCACCCAGCCACCCAGTTAGGCTCCATGAAGGGGTCCCTTATGGGTGGCGCATCCATGCCAGGAGGAAGAGGGCAGGGCAGCCCCGAAAAGCGGCTTTTAAAAAGTAGCCACTTGAGTCCCACCTTGAGTCACGTACGCCACGTACGATCCTCAGTATCCGGATTCAACGCGATTTAAGTTAAAAGTAATGGGAACAGGCAAATTCGCGTTTGCATCCAGTTCTATTATTTCGGTTTAGGGAAAGCAAAATAAGCTTGCTGTGGGGATTCGCCCCACCAGTTTCTGCTTGCTGAATGGTCAGCAAATGCCACAAGAAGAAAAAATATTGAAGTTAAGAGGCCAAATCAGAACAACTTTCCTGCAACACAAGCTTCCCATCTAGATGCATTCCAGATGCAACTGTTGTATAAAGGAGATTCATATTGCTACACTTCCTTGAGAAATAAGGATTTAAAGTGTGTTGGGTTTTTACAATCACATTTTGGCTATTGTGGCCAAAAGCTGCATCTCTCCTTCAGCTTACCGTGTCTGAGGTGAGGTGGGGGGTGGGGGGAAGGAAGAACAACATTTGACACACTTTTCTCCCCTTTCAGTTTCAGAAAGTGCAACGCACAGAAAACTATAAAGAGTCCTGGGCAAAGTGCAATTTAAATCAGATTACAATTTAGTGTGAGCCTTTTTCAAGGAGCAAAATATCATCTATAAGACCATAGGCTGTGATCTTGTATTTATGTATATTATTCTTGGAAGGATGTGAGTACTCCAAGAGGTGTGGCTTTGATGGATCCTTCTGCTCTGAAACACACACGGCACATGTAAATTACTGGCTTAAGGCATCATATGCTCAGGGAAGCCATTGCTCCACACCTGATCTTACATAACTGTACCATGCTGATTGACATAAAGGAGTGGCACTTTCACTAGCACCTGGCTGGGTTAGGCAGAGCTGGGCAGGGCAGACTATTAAAAGTATGATGTTTGTTGTTCCTATGAAGTGGAGGGTTGGTACATCAAAAGATTTGCAAGCCACATACAACACACAAACACACTCACTTTCCTACCATTCTGTTCTGAGGAAATGGTCATCTGATGGTATACACAGGACCAGGAATGCCTCCAAAGTCCAATTAGCTGAAAATAAATGATCTACCTGCCTTTTATACTTCCTCAAGGTTGGCTCCAGGGCTGGGTTTTTAATTTTAGCCTGTGAACCTTTGCAAATCCATGTTCCTTAACCTGTTTCTTTTGCATGCATGTGCATATTTCCGCCCTTTTTATTGGGAAGTAGTTTATTATGCAGTCCTGTCTTATGTCTTGAAGGCTAGTCTCACATAGGCTGAGTCTACATTTACTATAAAAGGTAGTAGGAATATGTATTTAGAGGGCAGCTACTTGTTACGTTCAGCTCAGTCACTGTAAATAACTGCCAGACTTGGAGTCCATAACTTGCAGAAACACAGAATATTACAGAACAAGTGATTTTGGCATAACGTCTTATTTTTGTCTAGAATGTCCCTGACCTGTACAGATGCCGTATTTTAATGTTTACATACATACGATACCCAATTGTCTTGTGGCACTTGTCTTACTTGGAAATTCCACCCAATCCACTTTTGCATAATTGTGGCAGGCAACCTCAAGGAAAAGTTGGGCTTCTGCCTGAAAGGACAGACTTTCTAAGGAGTGGGAGAAAGACAAATCTTGGGGAAGCTCTTTTGGCAGAGTCAATATTGGTCAGTCTTCTGTTGTCTCATACCAGCCTGATGCCAACTCAATGGCCAGAGCTCTGGTCGCTTTCTCAGCTGCCCCAGGGGCTGTTCCACCCACAGATTGGTTCTCTTAAAGGGCTGCTTTGGAATACCATGGAGGCGTGAACTTCCCACTCCTGCCCATATTAGGGTAGCGTCTGGCTGCTGAATGTTGGCTACCCCATTGTGGCTACAGCCACAGATTGCTTTTTTTTTTTTTTTAAGTAAATCTGTCTTCAAGTCAAACTCAGGTCTTAGCAGTTACACATGGATGCCCGTGCAGTCTTCTTAGCAACAAAAGAAGTTGTTTGCTGTTGTCTTCTTCTGGGGAAATGCTTGGGATTAAATTTATTGTATCCAAGGCCTACGATATGCAAAACAGATGCTTTATAACTGAGGGTATCACAGCACCCCTAAAGTTCTTAGATACCATTGAACTGGGTCCAACTCCTGATAACTACATGGACAATTTTCTTGGCCCACACAGAGATGGTTTGTCACGACCCTCTCCTACAAACATTCTGGGGATCAAACTGGTAACACTTGGCTGTCTTTCAGGTGGACCCAAGTCAGGTGGCACTTAGGCCCTGGTCACACCTTTAGTTTAAGACAACTTCAGGTTGCCCTCAGGTCGCATTACTCACATTATTTTTATTAAATGTGTTTTCCAAGCTGACCTAGCCCCATGAAATCATTTTAACCAGAGTCCTCTTTTCCAGAGGACTCAGCTCATCCTGGCATTCCAGTCCATCTTCCCTTCTTCAGTATGAACAGGAGGTTGAACTGTGCTATGGTGGGTGGGGTCCAGCCTTTCCTTTTGGCCAATGTTGATGGGAAGGTGGCATGCATGGAGTTCATGAGACACCTCCCCTTCTCTCATCAGTTTATGTGTATGATTCCTCTATCTAGTGTTTTTATGCAATTTTATTATTATTATTATTATAATTTTTAAAATTAACTGCATGGAGAAGAAAAGCACATAAAAAAGGTGTGTGTGGAGGTGGGGGAGCAGGCTTACAAAAGAACCACGAACATACACCCTCATCTTTCTTGAGTGGCAGAACAGCATCCAATAAGAAAGGAGATAGATTTGGCACAGCAAAAGGGGTGGAGAG
>MTQE01000390.1:5154585-5177404 GCA_014337955.1 Aspidoscelis marmoratus
AATTTTCTTTTGGAAAGGCGGTATACAAATAAAATGGAAATGAAAAAAAATGAATGAAAGGTCTGCATCTGAATATAGGCTGATGGGAACTTGTGGAGGGCTGCTGCTGCCAAGCACCCCTGCTCTAAGCAGCTATGTCTTTCCTGACAGGTATTTGACCTACTAAATTGTTCATCAAAGTGACTCATTTCAAACAGAAATATCAACTTCCTTTTGCTTTTAGTTTCCTACATCATAGACTCCCATTTGGAAGGTTTTTGGACAGTGAATATTGTTTTTCCTTAAAGTATTATGAACTTTGGTAGTGTTATGTAACAGCAGTTACAATAGGAGCCATTCTTTTGTAATGTAGGTCCCATTTCAGATGCAAATTAACACAAAACCAGCATGCTTGAAATCTTTGACTTGTTTCCCAGTCAATGATATTTTGTCAGTACTACCGGTAATTTTTGAGTGTATTTGACGGGGTAATTTGATGGGGAAGCAGGACAAGATAACATAAATCAAGGAAATGTAATTAAAGACCTGGATGTTTCCTGTGCGTATGGAAGAATGAGTGAAAGGAAACCTAACCAAAGTCTAAGGGTAATCCTGCACTGCTCGGAATTCCAGAACAACAAATGCACTAAGAGACTTACATCTGCAGGCTGTGCACTGTGTCCCTTAGGCTCTACCACTGCGTAGAAGGGAGGCTCCTAATATGTTTGCTGGTATGTATGATATACTAGCCAGTGCAGATATGTCTTAAGGCTGCATCTACACAAATTAATAAAAAACACCTCTAAAGGAGGGGGCAGCTAGTGTTCTTATCACACCACTAATCCACTCAAGGGGCCCAAAAATGCACCTCAGTGTGCATTTTCTGATCATTAATGTGGATTAGGAGCTTTAATATGGATTAGAAGTTTTTGAGACCCCCTCATTTTTTTTAGTCCACGGGAATGAAGCCTAAGAAGCCAGAAGGCAACGTTCAGATGATTCAGTGTCATATGAATTATAAGTAGGTTTATAGTGATGTCAAGATATATTTTAAATGCATATTTTAAATGCCTGTTCTCTGCATATCTAACTTGCCACTGTTGCAATCAGTATTAGCAATTAGCTAAAAAAGAGGCAGAAAAGTAAAATAACATGTACTGTATTTTCTGGCGTATAAGACTACTTTTTCACCCAGGAAAATCTTCTCAAAAGTTGGGGGTCGTCTTATACACCGGGTGTTGTCTTCTTATACGGCGAATATTTTAACTGGAAAGTTGGGGGTTGTCTTATACGCCCAGTCGTCTTATACGCCGGAAAATACGGTACCTTTAGTTAGGCTTTGGGACTACAGTTTTTTTGCACTTATACATTAATCCAGATCAAGGACACATTGTCTGCACAGGAGTCAAGTAGATAGGGATAAAGATGTGCAGGAATATTGGAAACATTCAAAATTTAATCGAGTCAAATAGAATGTCTATACATTCATTTTTTAACGTTCAAACAAACTTGAATGTTTCAGATCATTCATATGAATTATTCAGACATTTGTATGTGTATAGATATGCATGCATTACATACGTATCCATATGCATTTGTATGGATACATATGGGACGAAAACAGGATGCACACGGGATAAAAATGGGATGTTATCGACATTCATATCATCAAATATGAATCAAATATTCATACAAATAGATACAAATTTATTCAAATCGGTTCAAATTTGAATACATTTGTTTTTTCTCTATTTGTATTAATTTGAACATTTGAATATTCAATTCGACTCAAACTGAATGTCAAAAATTGCATTCATGCACACCGGATCCAGATCAGAACTGTGCTAAGGGCTCACTAATCCAGATTAGTGGTAGATCAGATAAACATGGTTTACATCCATGCTAGGACTCTTTAGCACACATTTGCTGTTCTAAAGCTTGGTCAGTCCAGATGCCTCTACCTGTGGTTGATCCAGATCTAGCTAATATGGATCCACCCGATATGGATTAACAAAGGTAAGTGCAGAAAGGGCCTAAGCATCATCACAAAGGAGGTGGCTGTTCTTCCTTTCAGAACATGGAACAAGAAATTACCCACAACCAGCTTCCCTCTTCTCAACTTAATTGACTTTGTTTTTAGTAACAGGCGATGGCACTAAATTTTGAGAGAGAAAAGAAGCAATTTGTAAGACTGTTGCTCTGTGGAATTTGTCCATAGTGCTGAAAGCTCACTAATGCAACACTCATCAAAAATGTTTCTTTTGTTGTTAAAGTGCTTGGCTGCTGAAATAAAGGGGTAGAAGCTGTGACAGTAGCTGTCATGGTTTAGCAGCAAAGGTGGTAGCAGTGACCCTGAAAATCTCAGAGTGATTACAAAATGGAGATCTCACCATCCAATTCCAAATGTTCCAGAACTGCCCAAGAAAAAGTTGATGAAGTGGAACAGTTTCTGATGAAGTTAAGTGCTGCATTTCAAAAGGATTGCTCATATCAAAGCATCATTGTTGCTAAAGTCAAGTCAGATAGATCCTACCGAAGGGGTGGGGGTGGGGACCATTATTAAGAATGTCACAACACCATTAGTAACGTGCAGACAGCCCCAGCATCTGTACACGTTTGCAATTTAAATAAAAAGTGCCTATCAATAGCAGAGACTACCTTCAGTTTTAGGACTACCAAAGTATTAAAAGCTAACCCCCATTTTTCTGTGCACAATAGCAAATGAAAATGTTTATGGCAACAAAGAAACCACATTGGTGTCTATTCCATCCCTCCTGCAGTCCCGCTGGGGCCATTCTTATTTCCAAATGTCCTGTTTACAAGGTTGCCTGGCCAGAGTTCCTATAGTGGAGTTTAATATAGTGTGTGTAACACATTTTCAGCACGTCTTGCTTGTAAGCACAAGCATTGTCTATGTGTTAGAGGAAGGTGTCTGCAATCTTGAGGAAACCCTAAAGAACAGTTGGCCAAATTACAGCCCCCCCCCAACAATACTCTTGTTAGCGCCGGCCAATCAGAAGGATTGATGGAATCTGTAGTTCTGCAGTATATAAAAAAGCATAGATCCTTCTGCATGGTGTATGGAGTCTAGTCCAGATTAAGGAGGCCTTAATCTGGATCACTGGTAGGCCTGTCTACCAGTGGACTGGGGTGGCCATGAATCAGAACACAGAAGATGTGAAGGCAGCTTGCCTCATGTATTTGGGACTACCAGGGGCTGCATTTCAGCAGTGTTACATAGCACACCACTGTAAGGCACACTCTAGAGCCCCCAAGGCTAGGAACTATTGTTGCTAGGTCTCAGAGGCATGGGGTGTGACCGCAAAGCTGTGTAAGCTCAAGGCCACACTGTGGCCTGATTCAGGTCAGCACCATTAATGCAGACAGTGCTGATCCTGCCCACGCCTTCCAGTGGTTAAGATCAGTGGGTCTGGCTATTCCGGACCCTCTGCTTCCGACTTACAGCAGGTAAGTGTGAAAAGAGATATAGTTTGATCTAGGGGTGGGCACAAATTAATTTTTGCATTCAAATTCGTACCTGTTATACATATCTGTGCGCATTTCGTATGCATCTCGTTTTATCCCGTACATACATATCTGTACATTCGAATGAATGTTTGAGAACATCCGGAATCCATGTGAATGTCTAAATTGGAATGTTATTAACTTCGATTCGAATTTGAATGTCAACATTTGTCGGATTTGAATCAGATTTTTGAATTTTTGAATATTCATGCGCATCCCTAGTTTGGTCACTCCTGCCCTGAGGAGTATAAATATTTTTGTTTGGAGGGGGCTGATTGTGTATATAAAAATAGTCGAATGAGGGCTAAGGATATCACTTCATACAGAGCATTGATGGTTAAGCGTGGAAGGTAAGTTATGTGGGGAAGAACAATGAAGATGAATAACATTAGTCCAGCTGTTGCCAGATGGATGTTTGCTCTAATATATACACTTCTGATGAACAAATCCACACCAGCAGGGCAAAGCTGCCAATGAGAGACACAGGCTGTGTTTCCATTGAAGTTTTTAAGTCAACTGAATCCGTTTTCATAGCTGGGTGTTCCCAAAGGATTAGAGGAATCCGCAGTTTCTGAAGATTAAAAGTCCCCAAATGCATACCATCTGTATTCAGATAAAAAGAAGTCTCACAATGGGATTTAGAGATAATCATCACTTTTTGTGAATGGGAACACATGGGTTATTTTGGGAGCGGGAAAGGGCGTTATTTTCAGATCCCACTGACCCAACAATCACCCATTATTGCCCTCATTTTTCTCCTGGCTGTAGTGGCTAGAGCAGAGCTGGCAGCTGCTGTTGCAATGTTATGAGAGACATTGTAACAGCAGGGAGATTCTGATAATCACAGAGAAGAGGGGTTCTTCTTTATCTCTCCCCTCCCCTGCCCTTGCTGCTTTAGGCTAGGAGAGTCTGATCCCTGCCCCATAAAGTTGGGGTACGATGCAAAAGAGAGGGGGAAGGGGTTCCCCCCTAATTCCACATAATAAGCTATACATGGGAACATGAAAAAAACAAGAGTTCAGTGTGGATTAAATTTATCCGGATTTAAAGCTGTAATAAATTGTGCAGTGGATATGCAGCCACAGAATTCTTAGCTAGCTGTCTACATTCCCCCCATTTTACTTGTATTTTTAAAATTTTTTTAAAAACACTGTTTGTATTTACGATACTGTAATGTTCTTCTTTAACATGCATAGTGTTGAAATACTGTAATTATGTTTTTGAATTGCCAATATGCTTCGTCTCCCTGTAGAAAAGATGATGGAATGGTGTATTTTGGAAAAATATGCAGCTGAAGAATGGGAACACTTTATACAGAGTCATTTTCGTGTAGAGCTTGCTCATTAGGTTTGTTTTCACTCTGCAAAAATAAGGCCCTCTTCTAAACAGCACAGTTGAGGCATCCAAGATAGTTATCAAAATTGACTAGTTATCTTTATAATTATGTGTGATTCATAATAGCTAAAGGGGAAGTTTTTCATACTCCTGAAATTAATGGAAGAAAATTTTTGCTGCCCAGGCTTTCTTAAATGAAGTTCAACATAACCCTAAGCATTTTCATTGGGTCCCACTATGTTAAATTAGTGAAATCCTAGCCTTTTGGTGGCTGAAAGAGGTTAGAGCTATGCTCAGATATAGCTAAAAGGCACCTCTGAGAAGGTCTTGGGGTGGGATTGTTCACCTTCCAGTCTGCCCCTTCCTCTCTCCTGAACATTCAGTGCTAGAAAAGGGGGGTTAGAGGAGGTTTGGAAGCATAAGGGCCACACTATCTCTCTGAGGTGCCTCTGGAGCACACCTTTTTATGTCTGGATACACCTTAGTGCTCGTCCCCATGGCAAGAATATTGGGAGGCAAAAGCTACTTCGCCTCGCAAGTGTCCCCATGAAAAGCCTTAATTCGGGTTACATGAGGGACAAAATCCTTTAAATTGAAACAAAAAAAAACCCCTTTATAACTGTTCTTGCCCCGAATTACAGGGCAAGAGTGGGGTTATAAAGGGGACTTAGGAACACTCCTGGGTTACGATCGCAGCAATAGCAGGCAGGGCTTCACTGTTCCCACCGCTAACACTGTGATAGCAAACCCCTCCATACCTGAGCACTTAATCGCTCAGGTAAGGGGTTGATTTACCACAAACACTCACCTGACAGCTGCTCTGCAATCAGCTGAGCAACTGTCGGGGTTATAGCAGCTCTCATGCGCACAAGCAGAGCTCTGCTAATGATTAAAAGAGAGACGTGAGCAAGGAGCTAATTAATCTGCACCTCTTTCAGATTGAATTAGCTGCCTGTTACCTCCGAGCATTAAGGCTGCCCTGAAGCCACAGCGCATCAGGGGCAGCCTCAGGTGACTGGTGCCGAGGAGATGAGAAATGGCATCCCATCCATGACATCTGTATGATGGTTACCTTGCATGAAATGGAGATTTGGAAGCACCCTGTGGTACTGCAGGGAGGGTGCTCTGACAGACCAGCATGCGCCAACTGGATCCCCTTCAGAGTGGAGGCAAGATCACAGTAACTCACTTCATGCCCTAGATCTATCTCACAGTTTTAAGAATGAGCCCTTTGGGTAGAGTGGGATGCAAAGCTCTCATGGCACCTTTATGCTCTGAGTACAAAGAGATTAGATAAACTCAGATGCACCAATGGCTACTAGAATGGATACCTAGGTACGGTCTCCAAGTTGGAAAGACAGGCAGGATGCCTCCAAAGGCCATTTGCAGGGATTTTAGAACAGGTGAAGGTTTTACCTTTGTTATTTTGCTTAAGAATGCATAGAAGTAATTGGAGAGGCAAGATGCTGAACTAATGAGCTGTGGCCTTATCCAGCAGGGGTCCTCTTTATGCTCTTATGAGAGACTGAGTCCTGCCAGGTCTCTTGACCGCATGCGGATGTAGTGAAGAAGCCACTGGAAACATGAGTTTCATACCCAAAGCAAGTATCTGATTTTGTAAGCACAACATGATAATTGAGGGATAGGTTTGAATGGTTTATGGATAAAAAAGCTGGAACTAAAGTTTTGAGTTAATCAAAGATGTGGCATGCGTACTTCTAGAGGCACAACTAATGGGAAGTCTAACCAACCCTTTCTGACAATGGTTGTCAGGGGATTGGGTGTGGGAAAACGAAGTGACAGGAGGGTAGAACAGACACTACTTGCAGCAAACAATTGAGAGGTTATAGGGTGCCTTCAGAAAAGGGTGGCTGTCTCATTGGTGTTGACCCAAATTATTAGGCATGTGGTAGCACTTTGCACACCGCCTTTACAGCCACAAATACCTCAAGCTGTAGCAGGAGTGTCAAGCTGGTGTTTGGCCAGCAAGGGATGGGCAGATGCTGACTCAATTTTGCAAGCGAGGCCACCCCAAACTTACCTTAAGCCAGTGGCAGTGCAGTGACACATGCTGGTTTAAGCTCCTGTTCAATTACCTGCCGCTCATTTAGTGCTTCAGGCCATAGCCAGAGTTCAGCAGCCAGAAGTGTTGGCAATTCTTAGTTTTGGTGCTGGTCATTTCTGAGTTCTGGCACTGCAAACCTTGGCACTTAGAAGAATGTTTGAGATACTTGCATGTTGATTTATCTACTTGGCAACAAGTATTAGAAGCAAGCTGCAACTTTTCCCCAATTGTTTTTCCTATGGAGTTTTCAGTCAAAACACCCCCCCCCTTTCCAATTTGCTGTAGGCACCATGATTTCATGCTGACAAATTTGAAACTAATGAGCATATCTGGAAACATACCTCTCATGAATAATGAGGATCTCCTGCAAATGAACGCTGTGAGCTTGTTTACACTTAGGTTGTGATCACACCTAAGGTTTAATCCAGCTTCAGTCCACCTTCAGAGTAAGAGATTCTGCACAGATTTCTACTCTGATCATTGGTGATTTGGAACTTTCCTCTGTGTTCCTGCTCTGCAGGTCCATTTTCTTTCCATTTGCCCTTCTTTCTGCTGTTCAGCCGTAGCTACTACTATTCTTTTTAACTTTCTCACAGAAATAAGTGTGCTGGCATTCTGCCACCTAAATATCATATGAATTACGCTGCTTCCTATACTGGTATTTGAATCTTTTCTAGTTGGCTTCAGAACGTTGTTCAGCTCAGCCAAGCACTGCATCCCTAATAACGCGTCTATGCTAAAAAGGAAGACAAAAGTTGCTTTTTAACTCAGCCTGAGTCTTTCCTGACAATAGCACTTAAGTAATTTAATCAAGAATTATATTGCCCTTTCTGCCAAAATACATCTAGGCTGTGATCCAGTAAATGTATTACTGCATTGGGGCTTAGCATGGTTCCTGTTTCTTGCATCCTTTTTTAGGTTTGACATTGCTCTGTAATTTTCCTCCTCTGTTTTATTTATTTGTTCTGGCAGGCAGACATTAAAAATGGCAGGACACAACAGCCTTCTAGTTTGGCTTTAAAAGTGGATCTATAAATATAGCATTTCTGCTCAGGAGCAGGAACTCTTTAACAGTAAAATGACTATGCACAATTCTATGGCATAATTGTATGAATGACTACATCTATGCACATTCACACTGACTTTTCAGAATGGATAATTCATAGAGGCATTGCCTGTTTAAGTACCAATTGCCCTGAGCTGGCAGCTAGGCTACGGTCACATTTAAGGTTTAATCCAGCTTCAGTCCACCTTCAGAACCAGAGAACACATCAGGAAAGTCAGCAATAATTTTGTTTCCACATTAACTATCCCAAAGGTGAATTTTCTGAGTTATTTAACACTGAAATAAAACAGCTTGTCACTTTGCTGATGTATTCTCTCACTCTGAAAGTGGACAGAAGCTGAATTATATCTTAAGTGTGACCACAGTCCTAGCAAGCATAATTCCTGGGGTGATACAGAGGTAGCATTTTGTAGGAAACAATGGAAAAATCATATACATTTTGCTATCAAACTGAAAATCCATTTTTTTGTTTCATTGGCATATTTTTAAATTCTAAAAATGGATTTTTCCATTTGTTTATGAACTTTTTGTGAACATTTTGTCCTTTTTCACAACCAAAGATGCAACAAAATTCAAATATTTGATCAATTTGTTCATTTTCGCCTAAGCAGGAAGCCAATTCACTTGTATCAAAACAGATTTTTATTTGATGTGAATGTCTGCAAATTCAAAATTATATTATATTGACATTGTCACTATGAATCCCATTTTGCATATCCCTAGGCAGCAATACAGACTGCAAGGGTTGGAAGAGGGTGGAAGGTGTGATTTGAACCCTTGAAAGCAAACTGAACAGCCACCAAGAGTTCGCAAGTTTGTTATTTTCACAAAAGTTTTGAAGACTTTGCTGCCATTTTTAAAATATAATTTTAATTCCCAAATTTAAGTCACTATCTAGTGAGTGACAGGTATTATACACTGTTTATACATTCTAGATTTCTTATAGTCTAAACCAGATCTTGGGCAAGGAGATGGGATGGAAATTTATTAACAAATGCTATACCTGCAATAATGAAGCCTACACTAGTTCTGAAAGTACCTAAGCATAGAATTCATATTACATGCTCTATCTGTCCATCCACCCATCCATCCGTCTGTCCATCCCATGCTATACCTGAAGGTCTCCCTGATAATATAAGGGTCTGAGACTACATGATTCTACATAATCTGGTGCTCTGTAGAATACAGATTTGCCCATACACTTCAATGAATAGGGAAGTGATTCATTGTGCCACCCATCTCGGGATGTGCACAAATATTCTAAACATTCAAAATTCGATCAATTCAATCAAATGTGGACATTCAAGTTGGAATAGAAGGTCTTCACATTCAAATTTAAACGAATGTCAAATGTTCCAAAACATTTATTCAAATTATTTGAAACATTTGAAAGTACAGATACATATGTATTGCATACATATCTGTACAAATCTCATACATATGTGTATGCATTTGCGCTTATAATATGGGACAAAAACGGGATGCATACAGGATAAAATGGGATGCATATGAAATGTGTACAGATACAAATAACATATGAATGTTGTCGATATTCGTATCTTCAGATTTGAATCTTAACATTAGAAGGAATAGTTTTGAATGTATTTGATTCAAATCAGATTTTGTTGCGTTTGGATTCTAAACATTTGAATTGAATTCAAATGCAAAATAAATAAATAAATAAAAATAGTGCATATCCCTACACCCATCCACCGGAATAGGTGGAAGACAGGAGGTTAATACAGTTAAGAGCATATTTCCATGTAAGCAGCAAACACACATGCTTTCTGCTGCTTGTGTTGGTTCCTCAGGGAATACGTTGCCTATTCAGTCCCATTATCACAACCAGACATCGATTCAGCATAGTTATACCTGCAACTAACGTCACAGAAATACAGAGCTGTGTTTCATCCTCATATTGGTGACAATCATAGAATCATAGAATGGTAGAGTTGGAGGGGACCTCCTGGGTCATCGAGTCCAACCCCCTGCTCAAGGCAGGATCTCCTAAACCATCTCAGACAGATGGCCGTCCAGTCTCTGCTTGAAGACCTCTATCGAAGGGGAACCAACCACCTCCCGTGGCAGCCTGTTCCACTGGTTGATCACTCTTACTGTTAGAATTTTTTTCCTAACATCTAAACTAAATCTTTTCCCCTGCAGTTTCACCCCATTGTTTCTAGTCCTTCCTTGAGAGAGTGAGAACAGGGCTGATCCCTCTGCCCTGTGACAACCCTTGAGGTATTTGTAGACAGCTATCATGTCTCCTCTCAGTCTTCTTTTTGATAGACTAAACATTCCTAGTTCCTTAAGCCGTTCCTCATAGGACATGGTTTGCAGACCGTTCACCATCTTGGTGAACAACTGTAAAATCCTCAAATAACCTCTCTGAGGCTTCATGTAGATATTAAATAACAAGGCAGACAGGACAGAATCCTGCTGGACCACATAATTCAGGCTGCACAAAGTTGGACACCTCTTTCCCAGGGATGCCATTTGTTTGCTGTCATCCAAGTAGGAAGCAAACCAGTATAACATGGACCCACCAAGGTTCAGTTTGGACAACCATCCCCATAGGAAGTGGTACTCTAGGCTGCTGAAATGTCTAGGGAAATTACCTATCTTCCCCCTATATTTCAAGATCCCATCCAGAATCGAAAGCTTAGTGATTAGACATTAATTATCAGGTTGTTGTAAGTATACCTGTTTGTATCCATCCTAGTAAAAAATGTTGCCCAATAAGGTTTCATGAGTTTATGGTGGAAGATATGGTCCCATTGCATGTGGCATAAAACTAACACAGTGTTCCACAATAAGAACATCATACCAACAATCAAACAGGATGAGGTTTGGGGATGCTTTGCTTTTTCAAGGCTGGGCAATCTGCCATAGTTGATGGCATCATGAATTCTACTATCCAAAAATCCTGAAGCAGAATCTCCAGACATCGGTCTGTGATCTGAAGCCAAATGCAATTTAGTTATGCAGGAACACATTGATATGAAGCAAATAAGTTTTGGGAGTGGTTGAGTGAAAGTCCTGACTTGAGATGCTGCGGCAGGACCTTAAGCAGGCAGTTCGTGCTGGAAAACCCACCAGTGTAGCTTAATTAAAGCAAATTTGCAAAGTGGATGGGCCAAAATTCCTCCACAGCAGTATGTAGGACTGATCTCCAGTTACAGGAAGCACTTGGTTGCAGTTGCTAAAGGTGACACAACCAACATTGGGAGGCGGGGCGGGCGGCATTACTTTTTTCACATGGCTGATCTAGGTGTTGGATAACCTTTTCCCTCCAATGAATGAAATGATAACCAAAAAGCAGTATTTTGTGTTTACTCATGTATGTCCTTGTCTCATACTAAATTACAGCCCCCTCCAGGCTAGCGGAATAAAATCCGCAGTTGGAGGAAAATTTGCAGCATACCTCTTGCAAATCCATGTCCCGTCATTTTCACTAAAAGCAGCATCTGTGGCTTCGGAGGAGGAAACTGTGAGACTTTAGTTGGGGTGCCCGATCATGTGGGGTGAGGCAGCCAATTGCAGTTGAGCTGCTGTCCCTGTTCTCACTGGCAATTCTCGCCGTCCTGTCCAGACTGGTGGGAAAGTTCGAATTTTATTATTACTGTGCATGGAATGCTGATATATCAGCATTAAATAAATTTACAGTAATGTTTCTATAATGCAATGCCACTATGAAGTATTGGCTGTCATGTGTGACAGCTTGATCTTGGCTGCGCATTCTGATGTGCAGTATTAAGAAGTCTGGATGCAAGCTATGTCTCACCTGAAACAATTGTGTGACAAATATGCAAAAACAAAGGAAATCAGGAAGGAGAAAATACTCTTTCATGGCACTGTCCTTATGTGCTTACCAATGTCTGGATGTGCTTCCTTTCCTGTGCAGTCTGCCATTGCTTCACTGACCTCAGTTCCTTGTCTGTAACGTGTTGCTGAATTGACTTTGCAAGCAGAGGAAGAGTGCTTAGAATTGCCCTGACCACTTGTCTTGTCCAGAGATTAGTCAAAACTTCAACACTAGTTTCAGTCCAATCAGCAGGACAATGATGAAGGATATTGTAGAAACTCCACCATATTTGGATATTTTGGAATAAAGCATGAATACTCTGGGATATCCATGCTTAATTCCAGAATAGGGATGTGCAAGAATATTCAAAACATTTGAAATTCAATTGAATTTGTTTGAATTCGGGCATTCAAATTCAAATCAAATATCTATACAGTACATTCGTTTTTTAACATTCAAATGAATGTGAATGTTTCAAATCATTCATATGAATTATTCAGACATTGATATGTGTACGTATCTGTACACATCTTATTTGTATCCGTATGCATTTGTACAGAAACGTACGGGATGAAAACGGGATAAAAACAGGACGCATATGAATGCATATGGATGTGTACAGATGCATATGGACATATATGAATGTTGTTGACATTCGTATCATGAAATACGAATAGAATATTCATAGCAATAGATATGAATGTATTTGAATTGGTTTGAATTTGAATGCATTCCTTTCTTCTCTCTTTGTACAGATTCAGACACTTGAATATTCAATCCAAATTGAATGTCGAAAATTTCATTCATGCACACCCCTATTCCAGAATATTCAAATATAGTGGAATACATAAGTGACGTTTGATCCAGCTTAAACGGATCCATTGGTTTCCATGGTCAGACTACTTTAATCATTCCCTCATGCTGACCTTAAATTTAAGATCATGGTGGTCCGTCTATAACAACGAGCAGGAAGAAAATCCTTTCACTGTCAAGGAGGATAGCATATTGTAGGATCTCAAGCAGAGAAACAAAGGGGGGGGGTGAACCCTACAAAAGTCAAAAGTCCTGTTCAGTGGGCCCAGATCACTACATAGACATCCTTTGTTATGATATATATATTTTTTAGAAATCAGGTCTTATCTCTTCCTCCTGGTTCAATAGCATGAGAAATCTGGTAGCAGAAAGGTTGGTCATTGTGAAATTTCCCTAGCAACCTGTAAATGCTCAAAGTATATAAAAGAGAACTTTGATAAATCAGATTTAGATAATGCTGAGATGATACACTTTTTAATGTGCTTTTTGGTTTTTTTGTGTACAGTTTTTAATCTTTCCGTCAACCACTTTGAACTTTTTTTAAACAAGAACTGGTACATAAGTGTGTCAAGTAAATGGAGTAAATAAATAAAGCATTTGCAGATTTTTCATTACAAATTTCCCATAGAAATTTATAAGATGATATACTGAAACAAAGGCAGTGTCTTCACTGCATTGTGGACGCAGCCTTTCCCAGTCTGTGGGGTGGTTCATTGTTTTATTTATCGCACAGGACTAGACGCAGGGGAGGGGGGCTCTATGAAGATGATTGGCAGGAGAATTAGAACTGACAAGGGGAAGTAGTATTTTTTCACCCAGACGGTCATCAGTCTATGGGATTTGTTGCTGGAAGAGGTGGTGACAATCACCAGCCTGGATAGCTTTTATTAGTTAAATTAACTAATAAGACAAATTTAATTAGACAAATTCATAGAGGTCAGCGCTATCAACAACAAGAAGAATGAATATCTAGGTACCACCTCTCAAGGGCATTTGCAGGTGAAGGTTATGCTGGACAGACTAGATGGGCTGTGGTCTGATTCAGCAGGGCTCCTTTTATGTTCTTACGATGTGGCTAGGGTCCAATGCTGCTACCCTGAAGGTGGAGGACAAGCATCTTAGCCACAATGCTGCCCCAGTTCAGCTTGCAGTGTCTATGAAAACACAGCAATTCAAATTAAACACATTTGACTTACAGCCTGGAGGTTAGAAAAATTGGTACCCCCATCTCTGTGGACAATGACTTGGCTGGTGGCTGTGGAAACGGCTTACTGTGACAGCCAAGGCCCACTTGAAACAGTTTCCGCCTCTAGCCAGCTTATTGCACAAAGACATGTTTGTAAGTTCAGTATCCATGAAATCCGCCTTTTCATAACTTGGTAAAAGTACAGTGTGATCCATATTGTGATACACATATTTAAAGTGTGGCATGTCCTTTTAATAGTCCTTCTGAGTGCATTGTGCCTCCTTTAGTCCTTATCATCTTTTTAACTCCTTGTTTTTGCTTTACGCTGCTTCTCCTACTCCATGATGTCCTTGAAATCCTTTCGTTTTTCCACCGTCTGCCCCTGCACCACTTCTTGCCCTCCTTTCAAAACCCTTTCTATTTCTGCTTTTGCCCAAGATGTTAAAATCTGGCGTGTTTCGGAGGCTGGTTACCCAACCTCTGTTTTCTCATTGGCCCAATGTCTCCATATTCCGGAACCTACGTAAAGATTACGGCACAGGATGCAGAATTTCCTCTGTAGTTTGATTTTTGCTATTGTTCCATAGAAATGGCCAAATAATATTCAGCAGTGGACATAATGTGCCAACCTTGTGCCAAATGTTGTACTTAACAGATAGCCATACCCAGTTCTCCTTATTTTAATTGCATGAGCTGTTGAGTCAGTTTGGTCTAGTGGTTAGGGAGCTGGACTCTTATCTGGGAATACCGGGTTTGATTCCACCCTCCCCCATGAAGCCAGCTGGGTGACCTTGGGCTAGTCACAGCTCTCCTCTGAGCTCTCACAGCCCCACCTGCCTCACAGGGTGTTCTCTTGTGGGGAGAAGAATAGAAAGGTTTGTCAGCCACTTTGAATCCCCTTAAATGGGTGAGAAAAGCCAACTCTTCTTCTTAATTGTTATTTGCAGTGACATATATTTTCCTTGATAATCTCTTCTTCTTACAACTTGGTTAATCATGTGCCAAATGTACTATATTATCATTTCCAACACATAGTAATGACTATGAGTTTGTATTTTGCCTCCTTCCAAAAAGTTTTTTATTTATTTTCTATTATATGCTAGGATTATACATAGGTAACACAGTGCTGAATGTATAAGCCCTGAATTAATCCAGTGCATCTGATTTCCATATTACCTCATCCCCCTCTATCTCTAGTTATGGCTGAGAAACTCCCCAGAGTTCTTACGAAGGGCAGGAGAAAAAAAAATAGATAATTATTGATAATATTTTCCTTCATCTTTGATTTTACTTTTGCACAGTGACATCTTGTGGGCAATCAAGAGTCTTTCAGCAATGAGAGCAGTTTCAGACCTCTAGCATCTCCATAGTAAATGTTAAATGTGCATTTCATCGCTATAGTCATTTATGGCCATTGTTAATCAGCCGCCTAACTGTCCAGCTTATACTGATCTGGGACTCTTAAGAATGTGACATTAATTATACAGGGAAGACAGTTGCAAGTTCCAAACAATCATGCTCGCTGCACTGCTCTAAGCCTGCATCTGGACACATTTATACTGTGCAGCAGAATGCGCAGTCGCGACTGAGGCATCACACACGACGATCGATGGATCGTTGTGGGGTTGCATTATCCAATAGGGACTGCGCAATTATCTTAATGCTGGTAAGAGGACACTCACTGCACAGTAGAAACAAAAATCTGGAGTTTCCCTCAGTGAAGGCAGAATAGTGAGAAGTAGGGCTGCACATGAATCTTTGAAGACATTTGAAACTTGATCAAATTCGTCTGAATGTTGACATCTTCCTCTTCACAGACTTATTTTCTTTGGAAAGGCCCAAGGCAGGTAAATTTTTCTCCTCCCTTTTGTTTTATTCCAAAGTTGTTCTTGAGTAGCGCAAAACCTGCGCAAGATTCATTTGCTAGGTTTTATGGGACCAACCTACCCAAGGTGAAGGCAAGTTAGGGCATGGCTGGGCAAGTCTAGGCAAAGCAATTGCTATAACCCTTGAGTGACATGTAGACTCTTTTGTTTTGTTAACAAACCCCCTCCCCCTATTCTGAATTTCTGAGTGACAAAAAGTAAGAAGGAAGGTCTCATGGTAGACTTAGAGAGAGAGAGTGTATGAGCAGAGAAACACACATCTTTTGGCTAGGGAAGTACAGTTTTTTTTTCCTGCTCTCTTCGCATCAAAGCAAATTGGATGGAAATTCACATTTGTGTGAATGGAGCCACTTCAAATGTCCCAGGCTTTGAATTCGCTTCAAAATCACTTCAAACCCCGGCTGTCACCAGTTGTGCCTCCAAATCTCATCTTAATCCTATTTGAATGTGCTCTGGAGGTGACTTGGCAGCCGCTTTGAATTTAACAAAGCTTCACATGAGAAGGTCAGTCTTCGAATATAGCCAATATTTGATTCGAAGGCAAAGTTTTGAACATTCACAATTCGTACGAATTGCAAAGGTGATAAACAATTTTTACCCATTCCGACTTTTGACATTTCTCTAAGCTCTTTGCCTTTATGCAAGCATTGTGTAAGTATTATTGTCTTGCTATGTTTTTGCTTTCATGTTTTTGCATAAATATTTTCCCCATGCAGGACTCGGAGAGCCTGTGATCACACCTTCCCTTGAAACCTCCTTCAGTCCATCTTCAGGTCTGACTGCTCACATCTTGTCATTTTATTCATGAACTTTACATTCATGAAAGTCCAAATGGAGGGTGGAAAATCCACAAATAAAATGGATTGAAATGAAAAGGTGGGAGCTGAAGACAGACTGAAGAAGGCTTAAAGGGAAGGTGTGGCCATGCCCAGATTGTTTCTGCATTTACCCAACTGGAGAAGTTTGATGAGACCACTCTGGTGTGTTCTGTTCCATGGGCAGGTGTTGCTTTTTGCTTTGTTGATGGCTGGAATCTGGTGTTCTGGTGAAGGAGTCTACTGGTGTAAGCACCAAACACCCTTCAACATATTATATATATTTGTGCAAGTGCTGTATGTTATAGGGTATGCTTCCTTGTTGCATCTAAGGGAGCAAGAAGAATTCCCATTGCGCACTCTTGTTTAATTTCCAGATGATGGCCAGAAATACGTTGTGAAAGTTACCTAGAAGCTGTGCCCATTTGCAGCCTGTTCCCATTACAAACTTAAAATGGTTTGGAAACGGTTTCGATCCTCACTGTCTCCACATCAGGTTGGCTTAACACGCTTTCCACATGTTAATTCACTCCAAAGTGTTGTAAATAAAACACTCATTTCAACAGGTCTCGCTCCTGTTCTTGCATTTTAAACGGTTTACATTTCTTGCTGCTGGAACAGTACTGTTTTAGTGGGATGAGAATGCGTGTTTAGGGTTTCCCTCCCGCAATAGCACTCTAGGAACTCCCCGCCCTTGTCACGTCAAAAACCCCAATCAGAGAGAGTCAATGGGTGGGGAGAAAAAGATACGCTTTCCCAAATGTTTTCAAGCACTTTCAGAATCAGGATCAAACACGATTAAAGTTGAAAGTAATGGGATCAGGCCAATTAGTGTTTGCATCCGTTTCTTTTATTTCAGTTTAGGAAAACTGTTTTAAGCTTGTAATGGGAATGGGACCTTGGTGTCTGAAAGGAACAGGAACGTCAATTTGGCCAGAAGAAGAGCAAATAATCCAAGTTGGGGGAGAAATACAGTATTTCTAGCTGGCTTTGGGAACTGGTCTCTTCAGCCTTGGAGTGAGCAATGTCTGCACATTCACCTACTGCTTTAGCCTATGTGTTTGTAAATAAGCATGTACTGAAAAGCAACATGAATCCAGAATCCTGTTTCCCTTTAAAACCCCTGATCCCATAAAACTGCCTTGGAACACTGTATTGCTTGGGGAAATGGGGAACATGAAACAGAATTATATCCTTGCCAGTAGCCCAAGAAAACAACCATTTTTCTTACTTATTTCCCTCTTGCCACATGAAATATTCTCAGTTTGGCTGTTCCCTGCTGGAATACTGAGAAATAGCTGGTGTCACTGACAGGCTTCTGAGTCCACATGGAACAGAACTGATGTCCAAAACCTTTCAGCAAGGCCAAAACAGTAAAGCAATATACACTCCTCTAGGTGCCTTGTTTCTAAGTTTTTAAATTATTCTTTTTCAGTGAAAAAGTGGTGAGGGAGGCAGTAACATTCTTAGGCCGTGTTCGCACTTAAGTTTTAATCCAACTTCAAGCTGCTTTTAAAATGGAAGAACCCATCAGCAAAGTGACAAGCTGATTTCTTTCAGCATTTTCTTAACTCAGAAGATCCACCTTTGAGTTAGATAATGAAGAAAGAAAATGACTGCTCACTTTTCATATGTGGTTCTTCCATTGTGAAGGTGGACTGAAGCTAAGGTGTGAACATAGCCTTAGTTGAGGAGAAATCCTTATCAGTGAAGGCAATCATTCTTATTTCTTTCTCCTGAGGTTGTTTAAATTGATGATGATGATGATGACAGATAGATAGATAGATAGATAGATAGATAGATAGATAGATAGATAGATAGATAGATAGATAGATAGATAGATAGATAGATAGATAGATAGATAGATAGACTGAATATCCATTTTGTCCATAAAAGCAGAACACAACTGGGACAATGATTTGAGGCTTCAAACAATTTAAAAAACACTGTGATGCTACATCCATGTACATTTAAAAAGTAGCTCAAAAGTAGCATTTTCATCCTATATCTAATCCACATTAAAGACAGAAAATGTCCTTTGGAAGTTCATATCCTGGCCCTAAATGTGGATGAGATTTGACCTGGGAACATTAGGATGCAGCATTACCAGTTCTGGTGCTTTTCAGCTGCAGGATCCAGGCGGCTGCTAAAAAGACTCTCTGTGGCAGGAGGCTTTGATATCACCCCAGGGACAGGAGTTTTGCTGTTAACACAGGTGGCACCTTCTGTACTTTGAAGCTGTGGAATAAAATTTCTGCAGCTTTGAAGTTTCCACTTAATGCAGTTGAACACTAGACTGGAAAGGGCCCTGAAAGCCAGGCATTTTCATCCAGCCTTAAATTGTGCTGCCCATGGTCCTGGTAAGGTAACTCTGGGTGTGTGTGTGTGTGTGCGTGAAGATGAAATCTACCCTCAGAATGGTTTACTGTGCAATTGACAAAGGGCACTGTTGAAGTTGGATTTGTGCCTTGGAGGCTGCCTGCACACCCAATAGGGATGGACACATTTGAGTGCCCTCTTATTGTGTGAACGCAGCCCTAGAATGCAGCCCTAGCTTAATCTTGCAGGTCAAGCTCGAATCTCTTGTATTCTGAGCACCTTGGAGGAAGATTCTGAGTAGTTTTGGTGTTCCACACACTTTGATAGAAACTGTGATAATGTGAAAACTATTCTTCCCCTTCTAAAAGACTGACAGTACTCTGAGGAGAAAAAATGTCATTGGGCCTATAAGCCATCTCAGTATTCTAGATTAAGCCTCCCTGTGACATTTCAGCGACAAAACTGATCACCTTCTGCTAGGAATGAAGTCTTGGTTTTAATGCAGCTCTGTCTAAACCTAGGTGGAGCATATTTCATTAAATAGGAAGATGCTGTTTCTCACTTCCGGTGTCTACATATGTGGTGACTTATCACAATTATTTCCCTTGCAGTAGTGATCCCAGTAAATGCATTAATTTTGGTGTAACATACTAACTCTGGTTTGTTTCTGAATACTCTTGATTGGAATAAAAGAAAAGATGTTTTACAGCCTCAAAAAGTTAAATGAGTCACACATACACCCAGCCAACTCCACATAAATGAAAAAGACAGCTTTGTCAGCATGTAGGGGAATGTACCATGGGAGGTTCTATGCTGGAGAGGGATGGAAATCAACTGGTTTGTCCACCCTGCCACCTGGGCACCCAAAGCAGCTGTGAGAGCTCAGAAAGAGAATTGTGACTAGCTCAAGGTCACCCAGCTGGCTTCATGGAGGAGTGCAGAATCAAACCAGGCATTCCTAGACAAGAGTCTGGCTCCCTAACCATTAGACCTGTTTCTCACTTCCAACATCATATGAAGAAACAGCATTTGGGGTCTGGAAGTGGATTCATAAACTGGTTGCTTTTGACCAGCAGTTGGGAGTTTGCTAATGGATTACTTCTGAGACAGCACTGTGAAATCATCATATTTTTCTAGAACATGGTTCAAAACAAGGGCATGCCCTATGTTTCCCTTTCCAGAGGGAATCAAAATAGAAACACCTATGACAGCATAAATGCAGAGTTCTTTTGCATAAATGAGTAGAATTCAACAACAAATCCTGATTTAGAAGATCTAGATCCTGGCAAGTACCCGATGCATCTCCATGGGCAGTGTAGCAGCCGATAGCAGTGGGTGCCAGGCATGCTCACAGTGGGAACGCCTGAGCACCCATGTGAAGTGCCCGTCTGTCCCCAAGCGGAAGATGCAAAGGCAGTGCAGAACGATTGGTTGCTGCAAACGTCAGTCAAGCAATGTTTCTGTGGGGGTGATGGGCACTGGGGAGAAGGGAATTTCCGGAGCCACTCCAGAGATTTTTTGGAGTCTGGGGCAAGCTGCTCTGGAGAATCTCCAGAGCGTGGCCCAAGCTCCCCAATACAGTCTGCTGATCTTCAGATCCATCTCTGGAGAATAGCCACCTGCTTTGATGCCCCCCCCCCACACACAGAGCCCAACCCTAGCCCTCATTAACCTGATCACAGTGTGAACATGTGGCATCTAATCAAGGCTGAAGACTGGATTGAAGACCCCTTTAATGGGGTCCAAGGGAAGACCAGATTTCAGGGCCTGAAGGACCCATTCAGTCAGGATTTCCCTTGAACAGGTGTAAACACATTGGGTCCTAATGGAGTCTGAAGTGGGAATGGGGTCTTCCTGATTGGTACCAAACTGGTGCCTAATGGGTCTTTAATGGGTCCTTAGTGCTAGTGAAAAAACACCCCAAGAAAGTCTGCACATTGGCACTGGAGTGAGAGAACAGTAGTGTCACACTGGCAGTCTTCAGAGCAGTTTTTTGCGCTCTGTGCAAGGCATAACTCAAAAGGCACTTTCTGCCCCAATACAGGCTGGTTGCCCCTAAGGTTAGGGATCATGCAATCCCTGCACCCACTGAAGCTTCCCATGGCACCACTACCATAATGTGCAGATCCTACCTACATGTATCTTAAACAGTTTTGGGCCATTTCCACACTGGGCCTCATTATGGGTTGTATCTTGGAATGGGGACCTATCACTTGTATGCCATAGTCTGCACTGGTGCGCAGACGGCAGGTTCCTATTTTGAGATATAATCCAGAATAACGCCCAGCGTAGAAAGGGCCTTAGAATGTTCTACTGATTTTGAAAAGAGACCATTTGCTCTTTTGTGAAGTTCTGTTTCTTATGGTCTGATCACAAATATCATAGCACAAACAGGGCATAAGATATTTGCATTTTTTCGCCAGTGCAATGCAAGGGAAAGGATGTTTGCATACAGGGTAATATTATAACCAGAACAGAAGTGGTTCCATTAAGCCATTGCAATCAGCACACAAATTATGTTCTGAAGGCAGTGGGATTAATGGAGTTGAGTAGTCCATGAGCAATGTGGTCTCTAGCTGATCAGAAAAGAATCAGGACCAAACCACAATCCTTTCTCCTCCCCGTCATCAGCCTGAGCAGGAATGGCAAAACAGTTCTCCAGCCTTCTATAGCAGTGGGGCTGAAGCATAGTGGAAAGAAGGCTAGGAGCTCCCTCTTCTGGCCACCATGATACGGATCATCTAAGCACCCATGTCCTTCTGTGTTGAATCTCCTTTTCAAGATGGCATCTTAAATTGAAATGATCCCACAAATGTTGCCATGACCAAACAAACAAACACCTCCCGCCACCCCGGGTACTGACATGATGATTTGGAGTGCTTCACAGTTGGTGATTCCACCTGAGCATTCCCTCCCACTTTGAAGACAGGATGTACCTGAGGGCAGGAATTCAAACATGATCTCATCCACAGCACTATTTAATCCAATATGAATACACTTAAGCTACCAAAGAAAGCCACGTCAAATAACGTGAGAGAGTCACTCCTTTTGTCTCTAACACTTGTCTACAAATCACTTATCATATATAATAAGATTCATAAAAAAAATTACCTTAATTACTGATTGTGATAAGGATGTGGCAAAAGCTTGGCAGAGGCTGTCATGCTAAAATTCTGCCTTCAGATGAGTATCTGATGGGTTCGCATTTAAGCACGGAATGCAGAGCGGTGCCTTGTGGCTCCCTATGGCTTTCCCAGGTTTCTCAGCATGCTTCCCCCATGTTCCTCCATGCACAGCCTGCCACTCCCTTGAATGGAAAACAAAAAGTTGTGGGGAGAGAAAGCCCCAGTGTGCAGAGGTAGTTCTGAATCTGTAGCAACACAATCTTCCCCAAGAGCAAGTTCAGGCAGTCCTGAGAGCCACGCCTTGGTATAAAACTCAGGCCATGACAATGAAGTCCCAGCACCACTCATCTCATCAAGTTAGGGCAAGGAGCTGGAAATGGAGCCCATCTGACTGTTGCAACTTGCTTTGCTGCCAGCAACTCCCTCTAAAGTTCAGGAACTGATTTACAGCCAAGGAGCAGGGCAAGAGAGCTAGCATTTTAATAGAGGATTATAGGCAAGCAAGGAAGGCAGCCTCGGATCGAGCACACTAGGGGGCTGGTCTGAGATGCTGGGCTAGGGAGACGCTGGGTTCCAAACATGTACGACACTGCCACTCAATTACTATAGCATGTGCAGGAATTTGGAACGACTAAAATTGCCCAGTGTCAGGTTGATGAGAATATGCTGGACGGGATCAATGGTTAATCTACCAAGGGCAGTCTGGTCTAATGGTTAGGGAGCCAGACTCTTTTGTGGGAATACCAGGTTTGATTCCACCCTCCCCCATGAAGCCAGCTGGGTGACCCTGGGCTAGTCACAGCTCTCTTCTGAGCAATCACAGCCCCACCTACCTCGCAGAGTGTTCTCTTGTGGGGAGAAGAACAGGAAGCTTTATCAGCCACTTTGAGTCCCCTTAAA
>MTQE01000390.1:5186789-5206298 GCA_014337955.1 Aspidoscelis marmoratus
AATACTATGTCTACTGCATTTCCTTGATCAACCCATTCAGTGATTTTGTTTGACACTTCATTGCATGCTTGCCAAGGCCATTGTGTACTAAGGTGGGATGCCTCACTTTGGGACAGGCATCCCATCCCAAGATGGGATGTGTTGCTGGTATCCCATTTCAAGGCTATCTTCATTACGGACAGGCTGAGTCCAGTTTTGGAAGGCTGTGTCCAACGTTTGAAGGTCAGGAACTAAAGTTCCTGGCCAAAGTGTATGGCTACATTTCCACTGGTCAAAAAAATCTGGGCTTTAACCCAGATTTTTTTTTAACCAGTGCCAAGGGCTCCTTGCAGGTATCCCGACTGCCTTGGGGCATCGTCTCCAGCTGTTTCTCCCCCGCCCCATTCCTCCATCTTTCATCATCATCCCACTGCTTGCCTTTCCTGCCACTCTTCAACAGATGGAGGAAAGGGGTGGGGAGGAAAGGCAAGCACTGGGGGAGATGAGGAAAGACGGGGGAAAGGGGCAGGGAGAAAGTAAATGGCAGGTGGTGGAGGAGGAGATCAGCACGGGTGGAGTTCCCATTAATAAATATTCGGATTTTAACAGGATTCATCAGTGAACCCTGTTAAAATCCGAACAGGGATTCCTTGGATTATCAGACACATAGTCTGCAAAAACAGGGAATCCTGTCCAAACTGTCGGGATGTTGGACCCTTGCGCTGGATTCAGCCTGAACCAAAGGGCTTCTGGAAACACAACCTATATCTAGTGAAGTGTCTGGGTGCCCAGCTGCAAGGGATCCAGGCCAAGTACACCAGGTCACAAAAGGCACACTGCATGCATGCCAGTTGGGGTCCAGTGTACCATCAGGAATACACTTCTGAACTACTTTTAACTTGACTACAGGGAGAATGGGATATGGTCCATTGAAGACAGAGATGGTCCACAAAGGCATTATCCCAGGTAAGTGGAACCATGACCTAACTTGGTTAACAAACTAATATATATTAATATCTAAATAATTACTGCTCAGTTCCATCCTTTGTTTCACAAATTGGAAGCTCCCTTCTGTGTGGGTGCAGCTATTCCTTTGGCTTCTATGGAGGTAATGGGGCATATATTAATGGTGACAATGATGTCATTTAGCACACTGTCATTTGTTCCCCCTTTCTTGCTTACCCACATGGAACCTTCACAGCGCTTATGCATTCAGGATTAAAAAGTGTGCAGGAAAGAATCATCTATAAATGAAAAGTAAATAATTTGTTTTTAATAGTATACTGGCTAATTTACCTCCTGCATCTACCACCCCCTCAAAAGTCCTTTCTTAATGAAGAAAGCTCTTATCCGCCCCACTCTGTACAGTCTGATGAGATGCTTTGGACATCCTGGGGGAGAGATGTCATTCAAAAGTGGCCCAAGTCTGCTATCAGAGGGTCTAAGAAATCTTTCACTTTTTCATTACATTTGCTTTGATTTTCTAATAGCATGTGGATTAAGGAATGCTCCCAGCAGTAATCTACTGCAGAATTGCTATGGCTGGCTACCAATCTTTCATAGACAGAGACGGAGGGCAGGAGGGAGGGAGGGAGGGAGGGAGGCAGCCAGGAGAACCTATTAAGGAGTGTGCTGTGTAGACTGAAGCAGCGCCATATCTCTATCAGCCCAGTAATAATTTATGGCTAAAGCTTTCTTTGTTTATAAGAGAGCAGAGGCAGAGATTGGCATTTTGCAAAAATGATCCCCCCCCCACCCCCTGCTCAGGGATTCCCTGCAAGAGGCCAGCACTGACATCATCTGGAAATTCTTTCTTTCAACTTACACAGTCTGTGCATAGGAGGGCACTCGCTGATAGCAAGGGAAGTTTGGCAGATACAAAGGGAGGGGCACCGTGAGGATTTTCCAGGGAAACTCTGCAGCAGATGGCCTGATCTTCTGATAAACAGTGGTTCATCTGCAGTCCGACTGGAGGGAGGATATTTTTGGAAATCTCTGCTTACCCAGGCTTGTCCAACATTTTCCTTTTTCATCTTCTCCCCATTTCAAAAGAGAGAGAGAGAGTGTGTGTGTGTATGAAGAGGAAGAGGCTGAAGTTGCTTTGTCAAATACTGCAGACAAATCGGCTCCCTTTCCTCCACCACTGTGCTGTTTAGAATATACAATTTTGGAGTGCCTGTGATCTCCTTGTACCTAACTAGCTATAATATCAAAAAATATTAGGGGCATTCTGAATATTAGAGCAAGTGTTGTCAGGGAAACAGGAACGGCACAGCATTGCTCTCTTTGTAACCTGAAAAATTAATTTCGCTTTCATTCAAATGAGCTGTACATCACTGTAGTCAGAGTGTAGTCAGACAAAGCATGGCTGAATAGACTATGCTTTAAAACAATTTAATTCAGTCACAATATGCAGCATGAGTTAAGACTCCTATTAAAAACAGCAGTCCTTTGGGGGTGGAAACAGTCAGGAGTGGCTAATGTTTCTATTATCACATTGAGGCTGTTTCTGCAGTTATCTCTCATGGTCCATCCTAAGCTGTCCAGTATGTGTAATCTGCCCCAAACTGGGACCAATTGCTTCAAGGAGTAGAGCAAGGCCATTTGCACTGGAACCGTCTGTTCTACTTCAGCCCCCTTTCTGGCTGCAAAGCTCACGCCAAGTTCAGAATTCATGTCACCTTCAGAGCCAACATGGGGAGGGGGTTCTAAAGGTTCCAAAAGCCAGAAATGAATGCTCTTGGCCTTCAGAGCTCCCAATGGACCCTTTCCGATGGTGTGCCTTGTTGTACTGTGAGATGGGTCCTCTTTGATATACTGGACCATGGAGGCATGCCATACGCATGCTTTCATGGCCTGGTATACTAGGGTATGCCATAGACCTTGAAAAAGAGAGAAAATGGCATCCTGATCTGGCCTATGCTCCATCCTGTGCAGAGGAGCAGGTGGGACAAAAGAGGTCCCAAAATGGACAATGATTTGGTGTGGAGAGGCCCCAAAGTAGATCATGATGCTATCCAATAGTAAGTCCAGAAATGGCCAGAGCTTTTGCTGTTCTCACCAGTCTCACTGGTTAAATTATTCCCTCAATTATTATAATTATAACAAGACTCTGACATATATTCCAGTCTGAGGAATCTGGGAAAGCCTGTGGTAGTGCATATTGTAACATGCTGCTGGGAGTGAAAATTATGCATTCATGTTATCAGCAGAATGCTGGCTGAATGCTATGCCGATGTCATGCCTTGTGCTCGTTGGACTCCTCAGATGAGGAGTGCACCACTCCTGCAAGCCCATGCGAGGGACCTATGTCACAGGGACCTGTTCAGGAACCTGCTTCTGTCCACCCAGATAGGGACGGCACAGACTCAGGCACTGAACCACACCCAGAGGTGAGTTCTTTCTGGGGGGAGAGAGAGCATCACTGGCACTCTACCTCCTCTGTGACAAACAGCTGTGCCAGAGGGGAAGGGACATTCCAGCCCTTCATAAGGACATCCCACCCAGCAACCTCTGTTGCAAACAAAGGTCTTTTCTGGCAATCTCTGGCTCATGTGTAGATTCCTGACTCTTGACTGACTGACGGACGGACGGACGGACGGATGGACAATGGAATTCTGGCAACCTGACCCTACAGCTTGCTCTGACTACATTGTGACTCTCTGGCTCCCAGCTAACTCTTTGAACTGACTTGGCTCCTAGCTACCACTAGCCATGCATGTGCATGTTCTTAACTGTTGCCGCTCACTCCGGACACAACAGTCAGTAGATTCTTTTAACTGTATTCACGGTGGAGGGGAAAGCTTTGATGTATTCCAAATCTGCACTCTTACAGACCTCATGGTTGGCCTGATGCACAGTCATTGAATTCAGCGTTTTGTTTTAAAATCTGTTTTCATCTCCTTCTGCTCTATTTACTTCTCAACAAAAGATCACGACTCTGTTCAGGCAATGTTTTAAAAAGAGGCAGGTGCTCGCTTCCGTGGCACCTAGGTCAAACAGCCATGGATGCCTGCTGTTCATACCTCACTTGGAGATGCAGGAAGGATGGGAGAAGGATAGGGTGTGAAAGAGCACTGACTTTCTGCTCATCTGGGTATCTGTAGGAAGCCTTAGCTGACACAATGATGAAATGGTTATAGCTGCCATGAGACATGCTTATGGCCATAAAAAAAATCATTTGTTGTTGTTAATAAATGATTATGATGATGATGATGATGATGATGATGATGATGATGATGATGATGATGATGATGATGATGATGATGATTTAAAACAATCTTTGGGACTAGCAACTCATCTCAGACTGAGATGGGTTGCTGTTGGCACGGGAAGGTCCTTGACACATTCATTCCATGCCAGCTTCCGCCATCAGCTCCAAAGACTATGCCAGCTTTTGTCTTTGAAAAGCCAAGAACTAAAGGTTCTTGTCTTCAGAGTTCCTAGGGGACCTATTTTAGGAATCTACCCTGTTGCACTGCTGAAATAGGCTCCATGTAGACTGGAAGAAGGAGCTTTGTTCTTGTTCCAGGACAAGTAGGTAATAGGGGTATGCACAAATGCAATTTTCGACATTCAATTCAATTCGAATTGAATATTCAAATATCCAAATTCATAGGAATAAAGAAAAATGAATCTCTGGACATTTGAACTGATACGAATACATTCATATATATTTGTTTGAATATTCAATACGTATCCAATGATACGAATCTCATACGCACCCATACGCATCTTGTTTTTTTCCCATACGTATCCCATTTTCATCCTGTACATATCTTACGTATCCGTGCACATACAAATGTCTGAATTATTCATACGAATGTCCAAATTTGTACCAATTTGTATGACTAATGAGTAATACGAATATTCATGCACCTCCCTAGTAGGTAACGCATAAATAGACGCCAGTGTTGTAAATTGCACTACGGCAACATTTTGGGCTCTTTAGCCTGGTTCATATTGCATCATGCATGGCCCCAGCCTGTGAGCATGTCTTCCCTATCCCATGCTAGTATACAGAGGGGAGGCCACTCACCCCTTTGCTGGCGCAGGGCCAAAGAGTGAGTTAAGAAGCTTTTCTTCTCTTTACTGTGCTCTGTGTTTGTGCTTCAGGGTGTAATGTCGGTGGCTGCATAGAGTAACTAGTCGGGAAAACGCTTGGCAGAACTTTGTACGTGACAAACCAAAAAATCTGGTCACAGTGCCTACATTCCTGCTTTCTAAAACTGACTGCATGAGTAGTTGGGGTGCAGATAAATCAGTGCTTAGATGTTAGAAACAGCAAACATCACACCCCAAATTTGTTTTTTATTTAACTGACTCATACACATGCATGCAAACAAACACACATATATATACTCTAGGTCAACCCTGCCCCCCGCCCCCAGTTCCTTCAGATTACAACAGGAAGATGCTCATTAGTTCAGGCACTACAGTTGCCATTGAACAAAAGAGAAAATACAGTTTAAATCTCCAGTGTTCTGCACCTGGTGTAGTCAGTAACTTTATACCAGCAGAAAGTATAACATTCATGTAGATCATACTACCAGCTTTCTCTTCAACTCAAATGGATATGAAGCATTTCAGTCCTGCAGCTGCTGCCAAAATGTCATGGAAGAGTGTGAACAGGTGGCCTCAAGTGTGGTCGGGATGAGGTCCTGAATTAAACACGGCTTTCTAGAGCAGAAGAATTATTCTAAAATTCTGAATCAGAAATTCTAAATGAGAATGACAAACACACGTGCGCCACCAAACTTGTTAGGCCAAGAAAAGCTGGCAGCTATTGTGAAACTCTGTCAGGCTGAACAGCAAAGAATTTAGCTAATATAATTAAAAAGAGTTTGTGTGTGAAGGATTGCCTGGACTTAGGAGGAAGCAAGATCCAGAGCATTTAGGTTTATTTATTTATATATTATTTGCATTTTTTTCCTGCCAAAGGTTTCAAGGTGCATTACAACATTTTAAACAAAATATAAGCATATTAAAGCAATAAATATGCCCGACAAGTGGGGCATGGGAGGGAGGTGATTCTCTCCTTCACAGGGTTCAGCAAGGCAAAAGAGGTACCTCCAATGTGTGCCTCCCGGCAAGGAGAAAGCAAGGGGAAGTGAAAAACGAAACCTTGTTATCAGTGTGAAGTGTGGACTGGGTGAATTGCTACTTTGTTATCAGTGTGAAGTGTGGAGTGGGTAAATTGCTACTACTTCTCTGCTGAATATGGATCTGGCTCTTTAACAAAACTGGCAAGGGCCTGGTCCCTGCGCAGGGTGAAAGCCCACCTGTTTCATGACGTATTTGCCCCAATACTGCTGTAGCATTCCCACAGCAATAAGGAAGAAGCACTTGAAAAGCAAAAATGGAAAAAAAACACCTGAAAAACAGGTGTTTATTTATTATGTTTTTTAGCCAAATAATCTTCAAAATACCCCTGAAATGGACTGATAATGGGGACACAGAATCCAAACCATTTCTAAACCATTTTAAAATGCCAATGGAAGCTGGGCCTAGGAGTATTTAATAGTATGAGGACAATGCAAAATTCTCCCATCACATGTTTGTCACTGTTGTTTTCTTTTATACTTGGAAAACTATATCAATAGCAGAGAGCATGTTAGAGAACAGACTTGAAGCATAAAACTTCTTGTTTTGTTCAACACAGCTTTACTTAACTATACCTGTGAGTCTTATAACTTATTTACATCAGATACACACGTCTAGAGATGCTAGAATGCATCTTTGTATTGCTAGCTTGAAGAGAGAGCATGTAATAGACAAAGTGTTACAGGAGAGTTATCCAGTCAGCAGTTTCCATACTGCAACTCTAATATAAACAGAAAAAATAACCCCTTTTACGCTGAAGTGATATACACTTGCAGTAATATACCAACAGTCACAGGTTCTCACTCTTAGGTCTTCAGTTTGAGAACTGCACCAGAACCACAAGTGATATCATCACAGACAGGGTTGTATTTACTTCAGCATTAATGATGCATTACAGCCCTTCAAGTACATCATACTATATGAACTAGAAATCTATTCTTTTTCAAACCCATAGTGAGGTTTGGCTAGAAGCTGAATTCTCAGTTAGGAAACATCTGAATGGTTTGCTTGTTTCTGTCTTCTTTCCTTATGCTCTTGGCCAGCAACTGTCAGGGCACCAAGAACGTATTTTGATTTGTTGCAGATCAAAACGGTTTTGTTAGTATCAAATTGAGGCTTCTAACCAAAACCACACCGATCCTCCATTACACTCCTTCAGGAGATGCTGTTCTTTTCTACTTCTGTTCAGTCCCATCTGAAAGTGTTCAAAGATACCCTTATTTCTACAGACTAAAGCCTTACCCTCAAAATCATTCTATTCTGAAAACAGTGAGAGGAAAAATTGGCAGACAAATTGCCAGGAAAAATATATACGGTTAAAGAGTGCTTTGCAGAATTGTGTGGATAAATCTCTAGAGTGTTCCTAATTTTCAGTGTATTGCCAAGTTATTTTCTTGTCCTCCAATCCACCTTTTGGCAAGCATCATTCAGGATGCAGTTACCATAGCTACCCACTGAAAGTGACACGCTATGTTCCATCTTAGCGTTCTGACAGTACCACATAGGAATCAAGAGAAATCAATGGTTTAGTGATATGCTACTAGGACTGAAAACAAACACAGAACATCATACAACAATCTCTCACTGCTTTTGCTAAGGAGGCATGGAAGAAATGCCTTGTACCATGAATGGCTATTGTAGAAATATTGTCTACAAGCCCATTGTGTCCAGGACAATGACTGAAGTGGATGAGAGAAACCTAGAACTTTCATTTGCAGCAGAAGATTATCAACAGTGTAAGTTGTTGTCCTGTGGAATTGACAAGGCTTCAAATTTTAATTTCTCTTTTCCTATATCATGATTTTGTAAAGCAAGACTTCATTCATTTTATTCCTTTGGATATTTATACCCCACAGTAAAAAGATAAAAAGCATAAAACAGGGTAAAACATACATTAAAATATAACCCTCCCTCCCTCCTTCCCTGGCAGGAAAACACTAAGCATCAAAGGCCTGGTGAAGAGATGCATTTTAAGCAGGGACTGAAAAATATATCAAGTTGATGCCTGGTATGCATCCACAGGGAGTCTGTTTCTAAGTTCTAAGTCTTGGGGCCACCATAAAAAAGGCCCTCTTGCATGTTACTGCCCTTCACACATCTACTGCAAGATCCTCACCTTGTGATCTTAATACTCTGGCAGGTCTGTATGGGAGAAGGTGGCTCTTCAGATAATCAGAGTCTGGGGTAGCCCCATACAAATAATTATCTAATCTGGAGATTACCAGAGTATGGATCACTGTGGCAATTTTTTTCTTGTCCAGGAAGGGCTGAAACTGGTGAACTAGGGATGTGCACATTTTTTTTCTGTGTTCCCTTCACATCCAAGTTAATGGAAAGGAAATTTGCATTCGTGTGAATAGAACCACTTCAAATATGGTAGGAGTTGAATCCCTGGTGCCCTTTGGAAGCTCTTTAATTGTGCTTTGAATCCCTGCTTCCAGTTGTGCCCCCGAACCCCCTCCAAATCCACTTTGAATTTTCTTTTAATCCACTTTTAATCTGCTTTGATTCCACTGCAGATGTGACTGGGCAGTTGCTTTGCTGCCTCCTCACCTTTGTACGTATAACAAAGCTTTGAACAAATGCAGAAAACCATTTGCTCTGCATTCAAATGTCAGTCTTCAAATGTAGTCAATATTCAATTCAAATGCGAATGTCTGAATTTGTACAAATTCATTTGAATTACAATGAATTAATATCCGTGCATATCCCTATGGTCAGAGATGGAGGCAGGCATTCCCTGCTGCTATTAGTGCATCAGCCTAAAATGGCAAGGGCAAATTAAGCACTCCTAGATCACATAGCCATTCTGGGGCAAAACAACTCCATCCACAACCAGACACCCCTTGAGTAACTCCCTCTTGTTTGGTTTCAGTTTCAATTTATTGGTCCGCATCCAGCCCACATCAGGCATTGACTGACCACCTGAGCTGCCTCCTCTGGCTCAGATGTAATATAGAGTTGGGCATCATTAGCATATATTTGTACAGCTGCTCAATATTTGCCCTTGGGAATAAGCTTTTTTGACAAGCACTGTACAGATTGCCAATATTTAAAAACATGGGCACGTCATCAATTTATCAGAATATAATCCTTAAAATAACATTTTAAGCCAAGATCAAAATAGTTAAAGTAACTTTGCACAAAAATAGATATTATTGATGTTGGGAACATGGAAACTGTAGAGTCTGAACAAGAGTCTGATATATGCCTCTTAATATTATTGATTCAAGCTATGATGTGGCCTATATCATAAACCAAGACTGAGGAGCCTTAGAGATTTGGAAATGTCTGGATGTCCTGCCATTAAGACCTCTCTTATTCCAACAACGGAACACTTATCAATTTGAGCCTGCAGAAGCAGATTATGCCGTTCTTTTCAGGGCCCATGTAGCTCATGAATGTTTAATTGAATCTAATTATTCCCAACTGAGTAAATCTGAAAATGTGGGAGTCCCAATTTAAGTGCCAGGAAACCTGCTTTCTGCTGAAACTGCTGATAAAGTATCACAGCCCTCTTTTGAAATGTCAACATAATCTTAATTAATTAAAAGTTATTAGGTGATGTGATGATACCCAATTAGGGCCAACAGGGAAGATGACTAAATTATATCAGATGCACTGCAGTGCCGTTTAGGGAAAACTTTATTATACAATATAAGAAAGAGCTTCCCCCCACCCCCTACTGAGAAAAATAAACTTTATCCTCAGCAGCATCTTGCATTCTGGATCATGTATTCAGGCTTCTTTCTTCCACTGGGAATTCTAACGGTTTATCAGAAAATCTCTTCCTTGTGGATTTAAGTCTTGAAGTCATCAGATATTAAGTGTACTCAGTGCAGCTTAGAATTCACAATGTGTCTTGCACAGATAGACACAGACAAGAAACACTTATTTTCTGAGCTCTAATATGCTAATATTCAATTTCCTCCTTCCCTTACGTGTGTACATCAATTTATTTATTTCAAATGTTTTTATTCGCCCTTCACCCTAAGGTCCCATGGCGAGTTACATTTAATAAGAACAATAAAAATGTTCATATATACATATATAAATAAAAACATACTTAAAAGTCAAGATGAAAATGTATCTGGGAATTCTTGGACAAACGTGCTAACCAGCAGTGGCTGGTGAAATGGGGTGAAAACAGATGCCTGCTCCCCACAGAGGATTTGCTGATGGACTTCTGTTTTTAAATAACTCTACAGCCATAACTCGTTCTCCTTCAGAAATAACTACAGCGTTGCTACACATAATGCAGACCATGCAGGATTTAAACAAAGACTTTGGCGTTGTCCGAACGTGGTTTCCTCTTGCAACGAATTTTTCAAGCATGTACATTTTATATCGGATCGATCATTAATACTGCCAGGTGCATTGCCTTCTGCCAGAAGTAGGCAATGGCAAACCACTTCTGTATCTCTGCCAAGAAAACTGCATAGGGGTGCCCATGGAGGTGCCCATGCCGTAAACCAGGAGTCAGTCATGACTTGTTGGTACCAGGGATGTGCATGGATATTTGTAACATTCAAAATTCGTATGAATTTGGCCAAATTTGGACATCCGTATTTGAACTGAATGTTGACACATCTGAAGATTGACATTCGAATGGGATTTGTATGAATTCATATGGGATTGAACATTTGTATCGAATTTGAATCCCACTGCATTTGAAGCGGATCTATTCAAACAAATACCTAGGTAGTGGGAGGCAGGAAGATCAGTGCAAGTGTTGAATTTCCTTCCAACGAGGCTTGTCTGTGTTTCTGAAACCTGGGAGTAGGATATACATATTTCCCATCCCTATGGATTATGCAAGAAAACTATAATGTCATAGAAGAAAAATGGGGTGGGAGGAAGGTGCTCCACCCGTTAACAAGGATGCAAAGGAGCGCAACATTTTGAAAGAAAATAAAATCCATTTCACCCACCTATTAGTAGATATAACCTTGACAGGGTGGTGAAAGTAGGGGCACAGAAGCAAATCCATGCCCTTAAGTTACCACTGAAAGCCACGCTGTTGAAAGAATAGGGAAGGAGACAGTGCTTTGCCTGAAGGTATTGGAAACAGAAGCAATAGGGTGCTAATGTGCATCTGTACAGATCATCACCGTTGTAGAAGGAAAAGTGATAAAAGAAATATATGCTGGAAAAGTGACTTAATTAAGAAAGGCTGCAGCTCTCAGGTCTGCCTTGTATAGGTGGAATCAGTCCCTCAGCTGTAAGTAGGAGAAGAAGATTCTATGGTTGTTTGCATAAAGTGTGGGCTATCCTGTGCTGCCCTAGCTTTGTTGCAGCTACGTAGGCAGCTACAAAGCCGATTCTCTCCACCACATCCACTGGAACCAGAGGTGACCCCTGAGCCACAGGCGAACCTTCCTGCTTGGGCCTAATTGAGCCTTATTGGAGCCTCAGAATGGGTGCTACAGCGTCCGCACAGCAGCCCTGTTTCTTCCTCTCCTCTCTGTCCTTCTCTCCCTCAGGACTTCTTTTGCATGGCTTGAATTGCCTACTTGTATTGCCATCGGGTGCTAGATGGCCCATGCAGACACATGGAGCCTTCACCATGATGCAGAACTTCAAGGACTGGATTCCACGAGGATCGGATATCAAAGATCTGGAGCCCTGTCCCAATGGAATTTAAAGTGTGCCAGGACACTCCTTTTGCCTCTGAGCGTCCCCATTCCGGGCTTTACAAGGCGCTTAGGGAGCTTAGCAAAGTGAGACACCCGCGATAAAATACGTGCACTTTAAAGAAGAGTTCCAGCGCTCTTTCGGCGATTCGCGGGTTTTGCTCGCTATATCTGCCTTGAGGACACTCAGTGGCAAAAGGGGCGGGGATTGCTTGCTTGCACACACAGCCAAAAAGCATTCACACATCTGAGAAATGCAGCAGGTTCGCTTCCTTTCCTTTGTAAAAAGAGCCAGAATGGCTCAGAATGGCAACATTGTTTTCAAGTGAAGCCTTAAAAGAGAATGAGCGAAGGATCGCGCTCCCGATCCTCCAGCCGCTGACTTTACCGGGGCAGAAAATCCTTTTCTAACAGAGAACAAAGTGAAAGTAACTGCTGAAAGTGAATGAAATTGACAGAATGAGCGCTCATCTGCTTTGCTGGGGGGGGGGAGCAGTTTCAAGAGACGGAGATCTGGCTATGTTTCCTTTTAACAAGAGAGGGGGCGGGGAGGGGAGAAATGCCTGGAAAGAGAAAACTGCTACCACGGGGACGGAAAGTCCATTTAGATCGCGGCTGCCAGGGGGACGCTTATTCTGGAAGTGGAGGGGACTTTTAAAGTCAGCTATAACAGAGTGACTGCAGAGGAATCCGAGAGGGGCTAATAAGTCTTTTGGGGATTCAGCCTGGATCTCCTTCATCCAGATTAAGATAGGTACATGCAAAAAGGCCCCATGCTGTACCCAGACAAGGTCAAAAACCCATAATTATTTCATAATCATACCTGATACACCAGATGTGATCACAATGCTCCTGATAACAGTCCTGGAATTTAGACCTGACTTACTGGGCTATCATTATTTCAGTAAAATAAGGCCAGAGCAGCCACACTGGAAATCAGGTACAATTATGACTTAATTAAGGGTTTTTGACCCTATCTGGATGCAGCCCCAGGTAGCTGAAGGGGAAGGCTCCAACTGGAGCCTTCTCACATAGACTGGTCCTGTCCTGCCTTGGAAAAAATTAAACATGGACTCAAATTTTCCACTGTGCAGCATGTTTTGTAAGGAAAAGTAATTTAACTTCTTCCTATGCTTGGTCCAGAAAACTATTAAGACTGATGGGACATTAAATGATGATTAGCATGATATAATGGCCATGGGATTGTATAGCCTCTCTTAAATGACTTCTGTCTCTTAAGCAGACCCCTGAGTGTATGTGTTCCAGATCCATCCTATGTGATATCAGAAGAGAAACTGGAGAACAACTATTTGACCATATAGCACAGCTGCTTAGAAAAAAAGAAGAAAATCTAGTCATCATTTGGAAAACAATTTCAAGTAATCTTTAAAATAATCCAAAGTGGAAATGTCCATTACTGAGATGGAGGGGAAAAGTGCAGGAGATTCAAGACAGCATATACGATGCACAAAGAGCAAAACGAATCATAATGGTACCATAGAGGGTTCTTCTTTCAAAGATTCTCTTGTATGTAGGGTTATCAAATAGGCACATTCTCTGTTCTTAGCCATAACCTCAGAGATTTGAAAAAGTCAGCTATGTGATTTGCAGTAAAGTGCAGAAATAAGAAATCATCAATAAATTTAGCAAGCGTATAGGAAAGCAGAATCTAGAACTAAAAATGGTGATGCAACAGAGAAAAATGAGACTGAAGACGAGATTAGGACGAATTAGCATTCAATTGTGCAAGTAAAAAATAAAGGCTTTCATGAGAAATAGATGGCTCTTTCACCGTGATATCTACTGACAACCACTAAAGTGGGAATATAAAAAAGCCAGCGGAATAATTTTCATTATTCCCTATAACTGTCTTTATACATACCAGGGGAATATCAGGGGCATTTCCCTAGGTTCTGGGAATGGTCCTGGAAGTGGGCCATTTTTAGAGCCTGGGAAAATTTCGCTAAGTTCCAGAGTAAAACATAGATCACTCCTGACACTATCTTTCTGCACAGCAGCATTAAGAGTGATCTTTACCTGTATCATATTTGCAGAGCAGGTTGTTCCACTCTGTAAACAAAGTGTTCCTGGAAGCAGAATCTCCTCCAAAGTGAGGCCTGGCAGTAGTGACTAGTGGTCACACCACAGCTGGCATCTTAGTGGCAAAATTGAACAGTACTGTGCTAATCCTGTCTATGACAGCTAGACCAGGATAACTAGTAGTTAAAAGCACCCTCACAAGAAGTATTAAGCCAAAAGAGAAATAATATAAATAGCAATTATCATACTTATCTGGAAAGTGAAGCTAAATGAGTCAAACTTGAAAAAAGGAAGAAACAAAGGAAAGGAAAAAACAGATAAAAAGAGGAAAGGAGCAGAGCTAAATATACTACAAATTGGTAAAAGCACTGTAAAGTACCAAACAGCAATAGGTCACTTATAGAAGTTACAGAAGGCATCATTTGTCCTTTCTGACAAATGACTGGTTCATGTTCAAATAATTACTTTATGTACTTTGAAACTTTTGGTGTTTCTTGACAGATTAAAATCAGGAGATGGAAATTCAAAGGACATAGACTTTACGACTTCTACACTATGCATTCACGTGAAGATTAGCCTAATAGACTTTCCTCCATCCTTCCCAATATGGTCCTGAGAATGACAGAGAATCATTTCTAGAAAATACAGAAATGGAATATCTTTTGTGGCTGCTTTTGTGACTTCATTGCATACAGTGCTTCTCATAGGGCAGAGGGGACAATACAAAGGATTAGAGAGTGCTGTTTGATCAGGTAGAAATTTCTTCTCAAAAATAAACTGTGCAACTATATATATTTTCAAATCAAATTGGAGGTCACTGCTTTTCTTAGTTGTTGCTACTTGGGCTTCATCTTTAATCACTCTCTCCTTCTTGGATTAGACTCACACATAATTCCACCCATTTGAACCATGGATGTGAGGACATCATAGCTCTATGAACCCAATTAGATCTGGCTGTATGACATCACCGAAAGTGAACTGAGCAAATGACCATAGAGAAAGTGTAGTCCATAATCCATTATTTTCACAAGTAAAGGAGGTAGCACTGTAGGATTCTGCTCCCCAAAGAATGTTAAAGTTCACTAACCATTTAGTTTGAGGATAAAGTAGGGCACATGGTACTAAATGATCTCCTGAGCACAGGATATTATTCAATTTTCTATGCTAATGGAGCATTGATGTCCATCATTACTCACTCACAAGACCTCTTCATCCATATGAATCTGTCCCCCAAATCCCACACCTCACAATTCCACCCATGTTGCCAGGTGTTACGGCTTCTCCATGTTCTTCACTAGTTCGCATACCTATATGATTCTGGATCTCCCTCTCTCACTTCATACGTCTTTTACCCTCTATGACTTCTCCTCCATTTCAATTTTTCCCTAATTGACTCTAATCAAACCCATGCTCTCCAGGACTTAAATGATTGAGTCACGGGCTAAGAATATTCCGCTGCGATGTTAATGTTTCTGCAGAAATTTTTAGTGGCCTAGCAATAAAATATTTTATTTTCTATCTTGGGTTGCATGTGCACATATTAAAAAAGACTCAGAGGAGGTGATATGGGGATGCTAGCATTCGTGTGCCACCTCTAATTCCAAAATTCATTTTGGAAGTGCATTCTCTGGCCTTCAATAAGCTGATTTGAAGTATTTTTGTATTTTTTAAAAAACTGTGTGCAGGTACAGCCTACAGTGGGATAAACTGAGGGTCTGATGCTTGCTGCTCTAGTATATGGAAGAGAAACTTTTTAAAAATGGGCAAAAGAAAGAAAGAATAAAATTAGCTGGAAAACACTGTTGTGGGAAGGAGGGCCAAAAAAAGATCAAGGTTAATTTTCACATTTCCTTCTAATCATTAAAACACAAACACAAGACCAACAACTGACACAGAATTGAAGATGGACCATGCTGTTTAAGAGGCTGAATCTCTCTGCCCATTCTAAGAATAGACCAGGAGAGCATATGCGGCTTCATAAATCATCATTCCTGTTGGGCACCAAACTGGGATTGGCAAAGGCCCCTTTGCACATGCCAAGGATGGGACTCATTTAGCTGATGATCCACTAACTCTACAGTTGGCTCCATGCCTGTGTTTTCCTGCATCAACTTACACCACTGCTACATCTATATGAGCTACAATGGAAAAAGCAGATGGATTCATCTCAGTAAGCAGCAGTGGCCGGAACAAAAAGCTGTGGCCGGAATCACCACTCCATTCAACTCATCTGATTTCGAGAGGTACCAGGGTATCTCTTATAAGCCTTTTGAGAGTGGAAGAAATATTCCCAATTATAAAGCAAAAGTAATTGCAACAAACTTCAGGAATGTTCAGTGGCATATCCAAATATCAGCAACTTCTTCTTCTCCACCCTCTGCCCTCAAAATCTACTCACTGTTGTAGCTGTCACTGCCAATGTTCTCTGATGATACCAGGCTTTGTTGACTTGGCCCTTCGGAGGTGGCCCTTCCTGGCAGTAAGTGGGAAAGGAGAGGGGAAGAGAGGGGAGGAGAGAGAAAGAAAATGGAAAGGAATATTTAGATATTCTCATTGGAATGAACATCACAACACTTCATATTTTTTTTATTCACTTCTTCAAGCAAGCTTTGGCACTTCATTTACAAACCAAAATGATGCTGTCAGATTTGTTGAGAGGATGAGGTATTGTATATGAATCTGCACTCAATTTCTTTTCTTATTGGATCATGAAGCAGGATATCTAAATGACACCAACAATCTGAAGGTGAGAATATAATACCAGACCTAATTGGTAGTCTGTTGCCTAAGGTTGTTCTTTTCATCCTACTTAATGAGGTTGCTATAGGTCAGTGGTAGAGAATCTATTTTGTTTACAGAAGAAAGAAAGCAACAATAACACGTGTTTAAACCAGGAGTCAAACTTGACTCAGATAGTTCTTTTCCTTTAACCCAATGAATGACTGTGCCAATGCTTTATATATATATAATGTCCCTTCCCAAGAAAAGATAATTTTCTGAACTCAGTGCCAAGAACTGTCACTACATTTCTGTTAATTCAAAAGCACGCAAATATGTGAATCAAGTCCTCAGAAATAAATGAGCCCCTAATAGGACAGTGTAAAGATTCTAAGTAACTGTGGCCAATCAACAGGGTTTTTTCTAACCATGTGTAATCACAGCTAAATGCAGAATAGTTTTGGGCAGTAACTTCATTTGGAAATAACTCGTAGGCACAGTACGGTCAACTTTAAGCACATATGCATATAGGCCTCTCCCACTGAATTGATGTGATTAAAATGTGCATATCTGGATTATAATCGTGTCAAAAAAGAGTGGTTTTCTTTGTTGTCAATCCTTACCCAGTTTGAAATTAAAGGCTGCATATTAAGAAAACAGCATAAACAAACATGACATGTCTGCTGACTTGGTGACCTGGCATTCAACCCTCTTCATATAAATGAGAGCCCAACGTCAATTACATGTAAATTATATGAGTCCTTTAGTGCACAATTTGATTAAAATCTAGTGCTGCATAAATGACTCTTTTCTGAATTACTCCCAGCAAATTGACAGAAATCAGTATCAAGCTTGCTATTTGCTTATGAAAAACAGCCAAGCATTTGAGCAGGGATGCCATCTTTTAGAATAAGTTTACAAGTCACGTTCTATATCTCTGAAAGCAGCCCAAAACACAAAAATAGCCCAGAGAACAGAATTGCATCTCCAGAGGCATGAGGCATAAGAGTATATGAGGAAACCTGTTGGGTCAGGCCATAGCCCCCCTAGTCCAGCATCTTCTCCCATGTAGTGATCCATCAATTGCTTCTAGACATTCTCCAGGAGAAGACAAAGGCAAAACATTCACTTGCTTTCAACTCCCTGTAAAAGGCCTTTAGAGGCATCTTGCACGTCTTTCCAAGCTGGAGGTGATACCTGGGTATCAGTTCTAATAGACATCAGCTATTTTTGCACCAGCAACAAAGACCCATTTAGGAACATGATAGATACTAGATTAGTATGGATCTCTTACGCACTGTCTGCACACAAGACCCCTTAAGGACTGATGAAATCCTGATTTAATGGGTTCTTTGGGCCCTTAAATCCAGATTAATACTAGACTGCTTTAATGGGGTCCTCGCCATGGACCGTTTTGCACATACCACCCTTAATCCAGATTTAGGTATCTGGTCCTTGTGGAATCTGGTCCTTGAAATTCTGCATCATGGTGAGGGCCCCATGCATCCGTACAGTCCACCTAGCACCCAATGGATGCTGTAGCACCCATCCCAAGGCTTCGGATTGAAGATGTCATTAAAGGGGTCTAGCATTAATCCAGATTAAAGGGATCGAATACTCTGAATAATCTGGATATCGGCAAACATTCGTGTGTACAGCACGTTCAGAATGGGGTCCTGGTGGGATTGTGCGTGCAGAGGGTATGTAACTGATCAATACCAATTGCGTACCTATCAGGGTTCTAATGGGCTACTAATGCAGTCTTTGTTGCAAGGGCCATATTCTAATGAGGACTGCATCTTAAAGGTACAGATCTTCTAAATCTGGATTAACCAAGGTAAGTGCAAAAGCAGCCATATATATGCTTATCCTCCTTGAATTTATGTAACCTGTTACAAATGATCCATTTTAATCATTTTTGACCACTGTTGATGACATGTAAAGCTTACAAAGGGCTTGTCCCCATGCTGAAAATATTCCAAAATTATTTTGAGGTTGCCTCAGGAGTGTCTCCATGCAAAGCCCTAATATGGGCTACACGCGAGACAATACGTGTCAAAAAACCCCCCACTTAGCAAGTGTACTCCTTCCGAAATAGGGGGCTAGCACATATTGTCCTGGGGTCATGTGGACCCTCCCGGTTTATTTGGGGTGGAGCTTGGCGGCCGCAGAATTAGCTGGCAGGGTTTCGCCTCTGCTCCCTGTTTCTGTCATTCACTCTGCGATCAGCAGCCGTTTGGGGACTTCTTTAAATAAACGGCTACAGTTATTACACCCCCCCCCCTTCACTGACAGCAAGTCTGGGACCTGAATTGGACCTGAATTGGGAGAAAATTTTGAGCTGGTTGCGAGTGGGGGGTGCCTGCTGTCATGCCAGCTGTCATGTGGATGTGTGCATCTCCGCTAACCTGTGGCGGCCAAGGAAAAGGAATGATCTACTTTTAGTTATGCTTTTAACTAGCTTTTGGTTATGCTTTTAACTGTGGCAGTTAAGATTTCTCAGCAGTTTGAATCTCACCCCACATTTGCCCACCCCTTAGCCAATCCCCCCCCTCAAATCACTGGCTCTTCAGAAAATAGAGAAAGTATGTGGAACCCCCAAATTTTGCCACAGTAATTAGGTGGTCATAACCTCTCCTTATGTTGCTGCTCAGTCATTAACTCTGACCCTTGCTCCCTCACTTCTTGGTGAAAGCTTGAGTTCTGGGAAGCATAAAGCTTTTGAAATACTCTTTCTTTCCTGCTATAATCATGAAGATACCAGCTGGTAGCTGCCTTCCTTTTTGTGCTCTTCAACTGAAGCTGACCTGAGAAGCTTTGGAATTCCCTGAATAATCTGCCAGTGCCTGCTCTGTCTTTCCACTACTATCTTATCTACCAAAGGGTGTTTTTCCGCAGTCACTTAGTACCCATTTTAGCACCCATTAAGGACTCATTTGGGTGAGAGCCGGATGACTCCATTTCCACCACGGCACCCATTAGAGACTCATTTGTTTCCACCGCGCCTTGGGAAATCCAGATCATATGGGTACTTTTT
>MTQE01000390.1:5206389-5227822 GCA_014337955.1 Aspidoscelis marmoratus
CATTAATGGGGTCTACAATGGGGTCTTCAGCCAGAAAATCCAAATTAAAGAGAGCCTGTTTCCACACTTGTGTGGCAATGGGATCTAGAGGACTCTAGGGGGAGGGGGCACCCATGGGGGGAGGAGCCCCAAAACCTAAGCTTCGAAGTCATTTTGGAGTCTGTACAAAATAGCCCCGGAGTGTCTTTGAAGTCTGTGCTGAACTTTGAAGTGACTTCGAAGTGACTCTGAAGTCACTCCAAAGTCACTTTGAAGTTCAGTCCGAAGATCAGCACAGACTTCAAAGGAGCTATTTTGCACAGACTTCGAAGTGACTTTGAAATGACTTCAAAGCCACTTTGGAGATTGCACCACCTCTCCCCCAAACACCAGGGGTGACAGGCAGACCCCTCATGGGTAGATCCAGATTTCCAAATGGGTGCTCCTGTGTTCCCATGGCAGGGAGGCTAGCACCCTTTGCTATTGGAAACACAATGGGTACTTCCCTTAATCCAGATCTACTAGATCCGGATTAAGGAATGTACCCATTCCTTAGATCCAGATCTTCTCAGATCCAGATTAAAGGAGCGCGGTGGAAAAACACCCAAAATGTGTTGTTCAACAGACGGTTAACCTTAACCTCACAATCTCCAATTTTGGCTGTATCCACACAGATGTCAAGGGTGCCTGTTGGGGGAGGAATTGGTGAGACCCAAACACGTAGGCCTGCACACAGAAACCACCTTCCTGGCTCTGACAGTCCTGAAGCTGTCCTTCCTGCAGAGTGGGAAAATCTGGGGCTAGTAGATTCACCATCCTTCTTTTTGGGAACTATGGAGGACGAAGGGGCATCTTACCTTCATTGTTGGCTGCACTGGTCAGTTTCCCATGATGAGATTACTACTGTGTGCTTTCCATGTTGCTCCTCCTGGGCTATTTCTTGGAAATGTTTCCCCTGGGGGAATAATATAAAGGCAGTGTGGATGCAGCCTAAGGGCCAATTCACACTTCAGCCCATAGTTCACAATCAGGCAACATCTGGGCAGGTGCATCTGTGCCTGCAAGAGACGTTTATAGCCTATAAGTGCCCCTTGCCTTCCCAGATGCTTCCTATCATAAACCAGATGTGGTGCATGTAATCGTGCACCACAAGCCACCTAACATTTATCTTACTCAACTGGAACCTACCTGGAAGCATCCAGCCAGCGCCCATCTGTACTTATGCTGGCTGAGGAGGTTGTGGGCAGCCCCATGCAAGCACACTGTTACCTCAGATGACCCCGACATGGCTGCGACTGTGCAAAACATCAGCGTCGCTCTTGCGATGGTGCTGATGCATGCAGAGTTGCGCAGGGCGCTGCACTTGAGATGGTACCACCCTGTGGAGGATTGACCCGGCATTCAAATGCAGGTGAGTGAGTGATCGATCACGTGGGGGCTGGGCTGTCATTGACTAATGTTAGTTCATCATGCACCTTTCCCATCCATGGGACAGGAAGGGAAGTGCGAAATCTCCCTAAATCTGCACTACACAAAATCTTCCCAGTCTACTCAACACTGATTGAGACTAACACCCCCACAGAGAAATGCTTCAATACTTAAAAGTTGGCATTATAAAGTACATATAAATAAACCAGCTTAGCTCTGCATTCTGCAGGAAGGAAGGATCTTTAAGTTTCAATCCATGTATATTTATGCTTTAATTTTTTAAAAAATTGCTGCGATACGTCACTTGCCTAAAGTGTAGGTACACAGAAATTTCTTCATATACACATATATATAGTTAATGAGAACTAATGCAACATTCTCCATGTTTCACATGAAAACCTGCAGCAAATGGACATAATTTCAAGGATAAATAGGCTCACATCCTACCCATGAAGCTCCTAAATATTTTAAATGACATCCAAAGCACAGAGTTTAAACATTGATGGATTAGGGTAATTCAGCCTTCTGAAAGCCTGCAAATAAATCATTCCAGGGTGCCCTAGAAATTTCCATCCATAAAATCCAAACTTCTTTTTCCATTTTCCAGAACTGCACCTAAACTTGCTGGCTATGCAATCTTTCCTTCAGAGAAGAGCAAGCTGCTGCTATTCAAGGAAAGGGCAGGATATTCTTATCTGGGACCAAATCTCCTACAGCGAAGTCTGGTGGGAATATATTCAGAAGTGGGGAAATGGATATAAAGATTTAGTCTTAGACTGTGTCAGCATTTTCTCAGTGATCTGACCTCTGTTTCCTACCTGCTGCTTTAGCAGTCAGAAGTTGACGGCAGCATGTGTTCGCCCCCAGCTGATGCTGAGTCTCAGCAAGCTGTGGCTGGTAGAATATGAAAGCAGACCTTAGCAATTCTGCTTCCGTGGTCTGGGTCACTTGCAGCCTAAGAATATTTGCCTGGAGAACAGTTCTTAAGCCATTGTCCAGATGGAACTGACCCTTGGAACTGGTGCCACAGATAAATGCAGCTTTTTCTATCATGAACATAATATTGTTCTCATCAAATTGACAGCAAAACCTGGCTTCTAACATAATCTTGATTTCTCTTTCATGATGATCCTATTAGTAATAATTAACCTGTCATGCATCTGCACTTACGGCTCATGTTGGCTCTTGCTCACTACTAGTAAGTGTGGCTCCAACTGGTTCTGTGGTGCAGATTGCCACCGCAGGTGGGACTTCACTCAAATATTTATACTGGTTTTGGTAATTGTTATCACTAGTCGGGCCCTTCCCAAGAGCCAAGGGCTGAGTGATGTATTGGCGAATGACACAAGCAGATCTCAGCAAAGTGGCTTTCTGTAGCTGGCAGATGGATATTTGTTGATGCCAATGCTATTCAAGTGCCTGCTAAGATCTTTTTGCACTGCCCCTAGTGTGCAGAGAACCAATGGGACCACCTTTGCTGGTTTATGCCAGAGTCACTGCAGTTCTATTTTCAGGTCTTCACATCTGGTAAGTTTTTCTAACTGTTTTTCATCAATCCTGCTGTCACCTGGAATAACAATATCAGTGATGGAAACACTTGGTCTTTCTCCATGATTGTGATGTCTGGTATGGATCAGTTGGAAGTCAGAAGTCCCACAGTAGTTTGGCTTATTCATTTTTGACCACTTTTTCTGGTTTATGGTCCTACCAGTTCTTTGCCACTGGCAGATGGTAATGCTGGCATAAGTTCCAGTGTATCATTTGCACCACTATGTGGTTCCTCTCTTTATAGTCCGTCTGTGTGATCTTTTTGCCGCAGCTCAGAATGTGGTCAACTGTTCATCAGCTTCCTTACAGAGTCTGAACTTTGGTTCTTCCACTGATTTCTCAATTCTAGCTTTGATGGGATTTATTCTGATGGCTTGTTCTTGTGCAGCGAAAATTAGTCCCTCTGTTTTCTTCTTCAGTGTTCCGTTGGTCAGCCACAACCAGGTCTTTTCCTTATCCACTTTGTCTTCAATCTTCTCCAAGATCTGTCCATGCTGTACCTTGCTGTGCCAACTATCTGTCTGGCATTGAAGTACAGTGTTTTGGTACTGGTTCTTGGTTTGCTGCACTTTAAGAAGCTTCCTGTTCTTCACTTCAATCAAGGCTAATTCTTGGCTTTCTTTCACATAGTCTGCCAATGCATGCATCTCTTCTTCTACTGTCTGCCTCACTTGCAAAAGTCCTCTACTGCCTGTTTTTCTAGGCAAGTACAGCCTGTCGACATCACTGTAGGGATGAAATCCATGGTGTATCGTCATCAATTTCCTTGTTTTTCTGTCCAGGTTGTCAAACTCCACCTGTGTCCAGTTCACAGTTCCAGCAGTGTATCTGATAACAGGTATGGCTCAAGCATTTGTGCCCTTGATAGTGTTGCTGCCATACAGTTTGCTCTTTAAAATGTTTCTGGTCCTCTGAATGTATTCTTTACTGACTGCAGTTTTCACATACTCGTGCTTGATGTTGTCCAGTTGCAAGATTCCCAGGTATTTGTAGGCTTCTGTCCGGTGGCACTTAATGTCTTCTTCTCCTTCTCCTTCTCCTTGACATAACACAGCAGTAACAGACAGCAAACAAGATATTTACGCTGGCTTTGGTAACTGATGCCAATGCTTTTCAAGTACCCACTAAGATCTTTCAACACTGCCCCTAGTGTGCCGAGAACCATTGGGACCACCTTTGCTGGTCTATGTGAGAGAACAATATCTACCAGCAGTTATATATATAAAGCAAAAAGTGTTGCCACAGTTACTGTATGGAACTCCATTATTACATAAAGTGTCCTGAAATAATTCAATCTGGGTAGGTTTTTTTTTCCGCACACATATAACAATGCCAAAATGTTTACAAAAACCTTATGGAATGTGTTGGAAAAAGCAGTGCTCCAAGGGCATTATATAAATATTCCACACAAACAACATTTATGCTTTGCCCAGGAGAAATGAAGACTTTATTTCATGCTTTCTTTATATACTGATTAAATCAAGGTTGTTGCAGAGATCTTCTTGATACTCTCATAAAATATACCCAGGCATTTCTTTAAATTCTATTTAATTGGATCACACAAGTAAGCAACATTTAAAATAGCAGAATTGTTGGCAGTTATAGAAAAAGTTCTATATAATTTTTGGAGAGACAAATTGACTAAAAGCCTTCTACTGGTCTGAAGATTCTTGAACAGAAACGTAAGAAAAGAAGGCAAAGTTAGGAAGAAATGAACTACAACTAAACTTGTTCTCTTCCCCAAATGTTACTTCATGCTATTACTCTAGTTTAGGGATAAGAACATAAGAACATAAGAGAAGCCTTGCTGGATCAGGCCACAGCCCATCTAGTCCAGCATCCTGTCGCACACAGTGGCCCGCCAAATGCTCATGGGCATCTCAAGCAGAGACAAGGAAAAACCTTCTCCTGCTCTCGAGTCCCAGCAAATGGCCTTAGAAGCACTCTGCTTCTTGACCCCCAGCCTGAAAGATGCACCCGAACATTCAAAATATTCATTATTCAGATGCATTTGGACGCATTTGGACATTCATTTGGAATCAAACATCTAGACATTCATACTTTAGTTTTTGTACGAATATGAATATTTTGAGTCACTCGTATGAATAATTGGGACATTCGTATGCATTTCGATATGTATGTGTTGCATACGTATCCGTACACAGTCATATGAATAAGTAAAGGATAAAAATGGGATGCATACGAGATTCGTATCACTGGATACGTCTCGAATATGCAAGCAAATAGCTATGAATGTATTTGTATTGGTTTGAATGTCCAAACATTGGTTTTCCTTTATTCCTACAAATTTGGATTTTTGAATATTCAATTCATTATGAATCAAATGTTAAAAATTGCATTTGTGCACAGCCCTATTCTAGTCATATTGTTCCAGTTTTTTAATTAAAATTGTCTAATAAAGTTTTACTTACTATGAAAGGCAAGTTTTGGTCAAATTCATGTGCAAAAATATCATAAACAAGTATAATCTTTTGGAAGATTGCTGAATGGCTGAAACTGAGGCTACCTCTGCACACTCATTTTCTTTTTTAAAGAAATAGCTTAGAGTTGGCAGTATATGGTTGCTAGTGTTCCCATCCTTCCTCTACTCCACAATAAAGGCCAGATAATGCATTTAGAAGTGCATTTTCTGATTCTTAATATGGAATAAAGGGCTTTCCGCACTTGCTAGCAGATGCACTAAGACCCTCTCTTTTGCACATTAATGCAGAATATGCGAGGAGGACCTATCCACCACTGGTATGTTCCATCCATGCACAAATCCAGAACAATATCTAAGGAAACTATTTAGCCTTGTGATATCAACCTCAGCGTATGGACACAGTTCAACATCTTCCCTTATTTATGTGAAATCTACATGCTTCTTAAAATTCAAAGATTACCATGTTCCCCCCTCCTTCAGAGAAAACCTAGGTCAGACTAACCATTGCCATGCCTTAGCTGTGTATTTTCACATAAAATGTAATCAAAACTGTGCATAGAATGACAAATTTTGAAACAGCATCTCTGATCTGTGGAAGTGCAGCCACTGGAAAAGCCCAAGAAGCTTATTTTTTTTATTAAAAAAAAAGAGAGAAAGAAAGGGGAAACAAACCAAGAAGGCCATCCATTGCACATCTGTCAGCTGGCAAGTATTTTGCTGCAGAGCAAGAACAGCCTCCAAAAGGCAAGAGTGTAGAGAGAATTATTTAGTGAGTTCTTTAAATCTAGTCAACAACTAATTTGTTCTTCCTCTCTTTTGAGTGTTACTGTAGGCTGTAGATGACCTTTCTGAGATCATTAAATACAGACTCTTCATCTGGGAAAGCCTCAGTGTTTCTTTAGGCTAACCTGTTCCTGCCCTAAGGTTCTTCCTCTCACCAGTTACTAACTAATTAGTTCACACCCCCTAAATTACTATAAATCTTGAGGCTCAATGTCATGTGTTTTTTTGGGATTTTCCTCCCTCCCCCACCCAAATAATGCAAATGTTTAACACCAACAAGTCTAAAGGCATGTCAAAAATGGAAAAGGGAGTGTTGCGATTCAGAAGTTCAGCAATACGCTATGGGACTTAAAAGCACTTACCTTTAGGACAGTTTACTATGTACACTACAGGCCTCCCATCTGCACTGTAGACAAGTCCAAGGGAGGCCCCGTCCACCAGTACTACATAGTGTCCACAGATCAAACAGCTTTTGATCTGGATCACCACTAGAACTGATAAAACAGGTCAACAGAATGGAACAGCAGGCTCTGATCCAGAACATGAGGCATGTAGAAGGCACACCTCCACTTCCTGGACTACCAGGTGACCTGTTTTGGTGAAGCTCTAAAGCATGTCACCGGAATAAGTCCCCTGAGGACTCTAAGGCTAGGGACCTTTGCTTCTAGCTCTTTACAGCAGTTGGGGGGCCTCTCCAAAGTCATGTGATCAGTGCCATCATACAGACAGCATTTTTTCAGACCAGTACATATTGTGATCTGGACTGGTACATACTCACTAATTCAGATCATGGCAGAAAGGTCCTAACTCCCAAGTAAGGACTGGTCCTCGTTGTAGCATAAGCCATTGTTGGTGAGTTGGGCCAAGGACCATGGCATAATAAATCTTTTAGCCTTGAAAGTGCTGCTGTTTTGTTTATCCCCTATTCCAGATAGGGATAATTGTAATTTTTCAACCAGCAGGGTTGACCCTTCTTGATTAATCTCATTAGATTAAAAGCCTTGACAAACAAATTGGCCTCAATAGCCTATCAATAGATACACTCGGTCCATATAAAGGTTATCAAGAACCAAAGGAGAGTCTTTGGGATCTTTCACTTTTGAACAATCATGTAAAGGTTGATGGAAAATGCCAAATTAACAGTATTTCCTAATCACTAAAATATCTGTCCATTCTGCAGGTCCTTGGAGAGATTAGATCATTTTCATTAGCATGGTTAAATGTTTTCTTCCCATCAATTTTGCGTGGAAGATATAGAAAAACACCTCTTTCTATTATACGTCCTTGTCAAGAAAATGAAACGGAAACCACAGGACATGTATCACTATTTTGTCTATTTTATAGGGATATTAGATATCAAGTTTATTACCAAATACTAAATCAGTTTCATGCTAGATCAGATGATTTTTACATCCTCAAGCTGTTATCTGGCACAAATACAAGGAGTGTAGTGAATTTTATGCCTCCGCTTGTGAACGTGAAATATTTGATCAAGCAGCTCCTGTTTGTTATGTTTCTGCCCTTTAAAAGGGTTTTTTTTTTTCAACGGGGCTATGTGTACCTCGGATTGGGAATCTCTGGTCTAACTGGCATTCATGTAATGATTCAACTGGCATTTCATCTAACTGGCATGTGTGTTGTGGCTTGATATTGTAAACCATTCTGAGACTAGGTCTAAATAAACACATAATAAACACAAATAAATAAACCCCCATGTTTCATGAAAAATTTACACTGTGAGGATTTTACAATGTACTGGCTTTCAGGCAAATGTAGGGAAATATTTCTGACTGCAATATAAACTGAATAGTCTTAAGGTTATTGTAAAGTATATTCAATTGACCTTCAGAAAGTTAAACCGGGGGGGGGGGGAATCCAAGTATGTAATGTAGGGATCTGGGCACAGCTCTTTAGTGCTTTTCATAACTTGAACATGGTTTGGAACACAATAAACTTTTTTTTTGGCTGCAATTTTCCAGACCAGCGCAAGGAGTTTGTTCAATAAAGTTTGTTCAGTATATTTCTCGTTACAAATGTGATGTTAAAGAGAGCCTGGGGATTGCTGATCTTATCTGGCATGTGGAAAACTGATGCACTATGGCTAACAGCAAATTCAGCCCGTTAGTAAAGAGAATTACTTTGTATGAAAACCAGTCCATCTACAGTCAGCATAAAAGCGAGTAACTCACAAAACCTTAAGGCCATCCTCAAGAGTAAGAAGAAAAAGAAAAAAGCTTCATTTTGAGGTGTATTTCCCCATGGTGATTTCACCCAGGATTTCAGACTATTCTCGCTCTTCTATGCATCCACATAGGAGAAGAGTATGCTGGTAAACACTTCTGGAATAATTTGAACGGCATGTCATGAGTCAATTTTGCTATGAGTTAGGGGTGCTCCTGGTTAGATAGAGATGGAAGAGTTTGGAATTCAATGGTCATTCACCACTTGACCTACAGTGGTTGTGTGGATGCAGTCCATGCCTATCCAACTTTATTCTAAATTTGTGAAAACAATGGAGGGGACGGGACACAGTCTGGGACTTATGGCTCTGTTATGATCTCTGACACACACATGCATGCATGCACACGCAAACACCACAGAGGGTTTCTGCACTTTGCAAATTTAACTTTCCTAAAAAGATGTTGCATTTCCATCACATTATTAAACAAATCAAAACGTTTAGTAGGTACTAAAGAAAGTCCTCGTTCCAAAATGCTCATTTCTATAGGGTATGGAGTGTAGCTGGAGATGTTAATAACTATCACTCCATTTTGCAAATAACTGGGAGATGCACTTCACCAGTACCCCAAAGCATGCCCTAATCAGAGCCCTTTGAGGTCAGCCCTAAAGCTTTGGGGATGGAGCATGGATGATTTGGACACATGTTACCATGCAGACAATGCTGGTAACTTGCTGGTCCAGACCCACTGCTTTGGCTCAGTCATATAACTGCAGAAAAACTCATGCACTGTTTACTATAGTGAGGAACCGGATAGCTACTAAATATCTACATCATTATCTTGCACCAGAGACTTGTATCTCATGCAGGTCATAAAGTAGGCTTTGACAAATATATGGGTGCATCTGCACATATTGAAAAAAAAAGCAACACACACAGTGGCATATAGTTGGTAGCACACAGATGTTTATGGCCTTCTCCACATGTGCTCCTAGCATGCTATAGGAAGTGAATGAGCTGGTATGGGATAAGAGAGGCTCTGCCCCCTTTTAATATGCTCATCCACACTGGACACAGTGTGGACCACATTAGGTGCCATTATACAGCTCTACTGGCATATTAGGGGTGCCACACTGGACCATAGAGGCATGTGAATTAAATCCCTCCATGGCCTAATATACCACAGGGCACCCATTTTGGTGGAGCATTTGGAGATCCCCAGATTCCAAAGCTGGCACAAATAGATGGCCTTGTCCTGCACCAGAAGCAACCCAGGATGGGGCAGTCCACCCCCTCTGAGGATAGATAAGTGCAGAAACAATGTGTGTTCCCATCTTACCTCTAACCCACATTAAAGGCCCAAGAATTTTTGGCATGCATATGTTACCACCTCTAAGCTATTTTTCAGTAACTTTTTTTTTTTTTTACTATGCATGGGTGTAGCTTATGAATCCTCCAAGTTTCACAGTATACTGTTTCCTAAGGCAAAGTTGAACACTTAAGTAGTGCATGAAATCAATAGCAATTTAACTAACGTACAATGCACAGGCTAGATGCATGGCATAAATAACCAATGTGCAGGGAACACACAATGAGTCTTGGTACTGGTGGTCTGCAGAGCAGCAGGTGGACAGAGAGCAAGGTTGAAAAACCAGGGCAGCTAGCAGTTTTACAGGATCAGGGAAATTTATTGGACTCCTGTGACATCCGATCCTTCTTGCATTGGCAGCTGAAACATCATTCTTTGGCTATGTGCACTTGTGGCAATCAAAGTAAAGCAGAAGGCAGGCCAGCAGCTCACTCATCTGCAAAGCTATTAGAGTGGTAGATAGAATAAGACACACAGAAACCTGTGTTGCTCTACATGGTACACCCAACCTGTTAGAATTCTATAGCTCTGGTTATGATTCTAGTAACTTGACTGGTTGGTAGAATTATTTACCTAGACACAAGGCATCTATTAGGGTTTGCAAGATGCTGTAACAAAACAATGAAAGGCTTTATAAGTAGGGATGTGCACAAATATTCATGACATTTGAAATTCAGCCAAATTCAGCTGAACTCGGACATTCGAATTTGAATTTAATGTTGGCACATTTGAAGATTGACATTTGAATTTGAATGAAATGTTTTGATACATCCGTATGAAGCTTCGTATGGGATTCGTATGCTATTTGTATGCATTTGTTTGGGATCTGTATGCTTCAGCAAATACATCAGCAAAGTGACAAGCAAAGCAACTATTTAGCATCAGTGTTAAACAGCTCAGAAAATTCGCCTTTGGGATAATGCGGAAAAAAATTACTGGTCACTCTGCTGATGTGTTCTGTCACACTGAAAGTGGACTGAAGCTGGGTTAAACCTTAGGTGTGACCACAGCCTCTGTGTATCGGCATGGAAGGAATCCTAGGTTGTCTGTGTGATGAAAATAAGAAGAATGAAACATTCAGAAACATTTTACTCCTCTTGCAAGCTGAAGTTGTGCATTCTCAGAAATACTCTACCTACCGTATAATTTTGCAGAACCCAAAGCTCAGTTCCACTTATCTGAAGACTGACCTAGAATTTTACATCCTGTGACTCAGGGAAACCCCCATTACAACTTCCACACCTCTCCTCATTTCAGTGGATATATAACCGTAAATAAAACCTGTGTAAGTAGCATTGAAACTGTTCTGCACTGTGAATATGTGAAGTGACTGGCAATAACAATCAAGAACTGTTAGCTCCAGTGCCTAATAGTTTTCTAGCAGCTGTTGCCAGGAATCAATGCATCATTTAGCATCGGGCAAATATTTTTTTTTTCTAAGGGAAAGCAAAAGAGAGGGGGGGAAAGTAACCCAAACACTATTCCAGTTGCCATGTTTCCCATGTAGTGTTAACTGTGAAGCGATAACTCTAAAAGGAAAGGAGAAAAGGCTAGAATTATGCTTCATTAATTAAATCAGAATGACTGAATGACAAAAACAAAGCAAAATGGCCCATAGTGGTTGGGACTGATGCTAGAACTACTGAGCTAAAATGAAAGACTGTGTTCAAAGTGTATATAATGGGCACAAAGAAATAGTTTCTCATGAATGGACCCACCACCACCACCACCACCAAATGTCTGGAATGCAGGAGAGCCATGATTCTATGGGTGTTTTTCCACCGCGCTCCTTTAATCCGGATCTAAGAAGATCTGGATCTAAGGAAGTCCCATAATGGATCTAGTAGATTGAGATTAAGGGAAGTACCCAATGTGTTTCCATGGGTGGTCTAGCACCCAATAGCAATGGGTGCTAGCCTCCCTGCTGTGGAAACACCAGAGCACCCATTTTCAAATCCAGATTGACCCACAAGGGGGTCTGCCTGTCACCCCAGGTGTTTTGGGGGACGGGGTGCAATCTCCGAAGTCCCTCCAAAATGAGTCCCCTTGCTAAACTGGAACAGAGAGGTGCCCACCCTGCCTGCCTGCCGGAATTTTTGCAAGATCTTAAATGTAATGTATTTCATAAAAATGATGCACTTCATCCTTTCTTGTAAGTAGTATGGAGCAAAATGTTCACATCAAGTCCAAAAGATGAAGAGCAAGAAAATGAATACTCCAGCCAATCTCAAGGTTAGAAGCTCAGTTCCTACCAGTTTGGTCTAGTGGTAAGGGAGCCGGGACTCTTATCTGGGAATACTGGGTTTGATTCCACACTCCCCCCATGAAACCAGCTGGGTGACCTTGGGCTAGTCACAGCTCTCTTCTGAGCTCTCACAGCCCCACCTACCTCACAGGGTGTTCTGTTGTGGGTAGAAGAATAGAAGCTTTGTCAGGAGCTTTGAGTCCCCTTAAATGGGTGAGAAAAGCAGGGTAGAAAAGCCAGCTCTTCTTCTTCTACTCTCCAAAGCACGTAAGCAATGGCCGTTCATCCATTTCAGGAACTGGAATATCTTCCCTACAACCCCATTGGGATAACATATGGTATCTGCACATCTTCAGATAGCATCAACCCTCGGTGCTCTTTCATGTACCCAGCAGCCTGGGGAGGGTGGTGGGCACTACGCCAGATGGCTGATGCCACCAAACACTGAGGCTCTTTGCCTTACATGGCCTGTGAAGATGTCAGGAACAGTACGTGGAGACAAAGCCAACACTTCCAGGACTTAAGAGGAGCCTGTGGCTTTTACAGAAATGGGCTCATATTTGAATGGATGCAAGCAAGGCTGTGAATTTGAATGGATGCTGAGACCTGCTGTGCAATGCAAGTTATATAGAATACTGTTCTCAGTATTGGCAGGTAAACCCTAGTGAATATCAGACAAAAATTCTAAGTGAGGAGAGGAGAATATAATATTTGACAGTCTGCATGCAGCACTTACTGTATAGGAAGCTTTTAAAATTTGAAATGAAAAAGCTCTTCTTTCAATGCTTCAGGCTTTAACCAGTTGATTTAAATGCAGCGTGTTCTCCATGGCCTCCTATACACATCCCTCTTTCCAATTTATTCCATTTGCCTTTTCACAGTCTTAAAGCCTCTATAAGATTGGGACTGTTACACGCACACATTAACATGACTTTAAAGGTTCAGTGAAAGGACTGGAGTGAGAATAACCTTAAATGCAGACAATAGATAGGGCTGCTGCTGAAAACAGCAACTATATTCCTTTTTTCCCCCCTTCCTACAGCCTCCAATATTATAAGTGCTGCATAAAAGATCTTGAGTTCATTTGAGGAGACTTCTGGTAACTCCAACAAATGAGGAATCTTGTTCAAACTCTGCTCAGTAGTTGGATAATGACCTTTCTGCAGACCCGACCATGATCCAAACCAGTGGGTCTGGACCAGTGGGACCTTCTGTTTTGGACCATGGCAAAGTGTGGTTTACAACAGCACTGTGGGCATGACAGTCCAGGTCCAGAGCCGTCTCATAGCAGCCATGAAGCTTGCATGAGTTTTGGGGCCAGTCCTATTCCTAACTTCAGAACCCCTAGGATCTCCCAGTGGTCAAAAAATGGAAGCATGCCTTCTGCACTAGTCTGTAATCCGGACTGGGCTGAGCTGGTTTGCCAGTAGTCCTTGATGCTGAGGATGACCGATAATCCATATTTGCATTATCAGCAGTGGATGAGGCCTTCCTTATTCCACACTAATGTGCAGAAGGGAGACCCTCTGATTGAAAACTTACAATGTGAAATAATTGTACCATGTAGATCATGGTGCTTCCAACAGAAACCAATATCCAATAAGCTGCACCAAAGCCATAGGTCCACTTTACGTCATCTCATATGCTTTCCATTGCTCAATCCCATGCAGGCAAAGCTAGGAGGTGCTAGCTACTGTCTTAAGTTGTGGTCCTTCATCTTCTGTATCATCAGAAAGTTGTGCACAGATCAAATAAGTCTGAGCAAAATTCACAATCATTCAAAATGTTCTGCATGTTTTGCATGTGAGCGAGCCAGTTATGGTTAAGAGCTGGACTCTTATCTGGGAATACTGGGTTTGATTCTGCCATCCTCCACAAAGCCAGCTGGATGACCTTGGGCTAGTTACAGCTGTCTTCTGAGTTTTCACAGCCCCACCTACCTCACAGGGCATCTGTTGAGGGGAGAAGAATAGAAAGCTTTGTCAGCTGCTTCGAGTCCCCTTAAGTGGGTGAGAAAAGTGGGGTAGAAAAGCTGACTCTTCTTCTTCATAGAACTCTACAAAGCAGTAAGTGAATGCTTCCAGGGTGCAGGATTATCTGGATCCTTCATCCCAAGATGACTCTTCAGGCCACCCAACATGCCTCTAGAGTGATACCATAATGACCTTAAGATCTCATGCAGAGACTAACATGGTTGGGATAAGATACTGTGAAGAAGATCCATCACTGAATTATTTATAATGCCTAAAGCTTGCCCTAAAGATGATCATTCTAGAAGCTCTTAAAAGCTCAGTATGAGAGCTCAGAAGAGAGCTATGACTATGTCAAGAGTGTTAGAATATAAGGGCCTGTGGCTGCATTTAGGGTGTCATGACTTTAGTGAAAACCATGGTGACTGCTGCCTAAATGGACCTTCTCTATTTGGAATTTGAACAAACAGCCAAGCAGAGTAGTACAGAGAATTGCAGAGAAGTGGAGAGAGAGATGCAGAAAATTAAGTAACAAGACATTTATCTTTATGGAGAAACCCTCCGTGCAAATGTACGTTCCAGAGAGCTTTGATTCCCTGGCTTTGATGTTTCCAGGACGGACTTTGTTTTGTTTTGTTGTTTTTGAAAAGAGGAAATGGCCCTGGAAGTTCCTATGTTTTAGAAACAGGCCTGGTCTAGAGAAGGAGGAGGAGGAGGAGAAGAAGAAGAAGAAGACTTGGCTTTTCTACTCCGCTTTTCTCACTCATTAAAGGCACTCAAAGCAGCTGACAAAGCTTTTTGTTCTTCTCCCCACAACAGAACACCCTGTGAGGCAGGTGGTGCTGTGAGAGCTCAGAAGAGAGCTGTGACTAGCCCAAGGTCACACACCTGACTTCATGGAGGAGTGTGGAATCAAACCCAGTATTCCCAGATAAGAATCCAGTTCCTTAACCACGAGACCACTCTACTTTCTTGATAAAAGCAGGAATGTGCGGATGCTGCATTCTTCCTCATTTGCATGGTTCTATTACAGCATCAGGTGACTGTGCCTTCATCACATCAGTATAAAAATATTTTCATACTTTTTAAGGTTGCCATACTTCTTTAAAAGTTTATCCTGCAAAATTATACTTAATTTTATTTAGAATATATTTTTGTAAGCATTGTACATTGTATCCATTTTGTATGTTCATCAACATAGCAACTAGTTCATCAACTAGTGTTTTCTGAAGTTTTCCTTCCCATAAAGATTTTTTTATTAGAGAACTGCATCACTAAATTCAAAGAAGTATATCCTTCTAAGAAGAAATGCTTTTTTGGCATTGTTGTAGAAAGCTTAATAGTTAATAAACAAAAATTCTCTCTTGCTTTTTGAAGTTGTTAAAATTTGCCCAGTGTTGTATTAGGAGGAACCAGTTTACCTGAGCCATGAGCTGGTTTTCCCAGAGATGTGTGGAAATATCATGCTCTGTAAATAATGAAAAGTGACAAAAGCCTAGAAGTGAATTGTATGCTTTGAATGTGTGGAATTTCCCAGGGGACATAGTTTGATTTGAGTTTGGCTGGGCAGATATCCAAATAAGTATTGTGAGGCAATACTATTATGACCCTTTGAACCTTTTTGTCTTTTTATTGCTATTCATACCAACTCTTCCCTAAACTGAGAATTATACTTCTTGGTATACCTAGTGGGGCAGGAAATAAGATAGAATTACATCTGTTCACTAAGCTATTAAAGGCAAGATAAAATCCAGTTTATTTAGATGTGCATAAACCCTACAAAGAGTACAGGGTCATAAATGTTATAGTAACTTCATGAAATACATTTCCCAACATTCCACACTAGTCTCTGCTGAATTGCAGTTCAGAAACATCTGGAAGGGTACAGTTCAACACCTGTGCTCTTTTTCTTTAAGAACCAGTTTAGGGTACTGGGCAGTGTTGCAGGTTTGAAACTTGAAACAGCAATTGCTTCTCAGCCTAACCGGTGATACTTCTCATATGGGCATTTAAACTGCCCTCAGTTAACCTAGGATGTAAGGATCCATATATTCACATAACCAGGGACCAATGTTGTCAGATGTTCCTGCCTCAAACCCTCTGCCTGAAGTGATCTCCCTGTCCAGTTCAAAGAACTCAAAACAGCTTTGGATGGAGGAGTAGGAGTTGGCTTTTATAACCCACTTTTCTCACTTATTAAGGGGACTCAAAGTGGCTGACAAAGCTTCTATTCTTCTCCCCACAAAGAGACACCCTGTGAGGTAGGTGGGGGCTGTGAGAGCTCAGAAAGAGAGCTGTGACTAGCCCAAGTCCACCCAGCTGGCTTTGTGCAAGAGTGCAGAATGAAACCCGGTGACTACAAGATATGAGTCCAGCACTCTAACCAGAAGACCAAGTTGCCTCCATCCCCCCCTCCCCCCGCAGTGTGGATGTATGGTAGGGAAGGAGGTAACTAGGGGGCTGTGGATTCTGCCAGGATTCCCTTCAGAAGACTGAAAATGGCTCTTGCCATTGCTAATCCTCCGAAGTGAGTTTAAGTAAGATTCTCATTCCTGCAGTGATTCAGCAATATACAGGTCTTTCCCCCATCCTCACAGGGTTGTTGTGATGATAAAACGGAGGGGGAACACAATGGTGAAAAGAGGGGTGCAAATGTCAAAAATACATTCTAAATACTTCAAGCTACCTTAGGCTGTCTGAGATTATTATTCAGCAAGAACAGCAACAGGTCTGGTCTTGCTCTGTTTCACCAGTCTCCCTAGATCAACTGACTGTTCCCCCATCAACTTCCTTCTTGGCCCTCTTGACCAGGATTCTAAAGCAATAGTTAGGAGGGGAGTTTTAATTCCATGAAAATCAAAATCAATACCTTCTACCACAAGAAGGTTTATTTCAAGCTGTATCACTCTATTTACAACACCAAAAATGCAAGCTAAAGAACAGATCCAGCAAAATTTATGAGAAATGGCTTATTCTTTTCAAAAAAGTGAAAGGATGCTGAAGAGAAGTCACTCATGACTTGCTGTCTTCCCAGAAGGCAGGACAAAAATAATGGTCTCAAGTCACAAAAAAAGGATACCCGTTCGATACCAAGATAAAACTATTTACAGTAAAGGTAAAGCAATATCAGAAACAATTACCTAGGAGAATATGTGGATGCCATTCACACACTTGTGTGGGGGTAAAGCAGACATCACTGGGGTATCATAGTTTTTTCACATTGGATGAAGCATGGAACAGGCTAGGGCACCCTAGTTTGGAATAACTGTAGACCTCAATAATTAGGTCTATGACTAGACTACGGCTGGTATAACAGGCCATAGAGGTATGTGGATGGCATGCCCCATGTTCCAGTATACCACAGAAGACTATTTCAATGGTGCTTCAGGAAGTGACACCAGAAGTGAACCTTGTCCGAAAATGGTCAGACCAGAAACAATCTTCAGAGCCTTAATCCAGCCTCCAAAGGCTCTCCAGTGAATGAAGCTGGAGAAAAAATGGTCTGTCCTTGATCCTGCTCCAAAAGCAACTTGCCCCACCTTGGGATAGGTTGCTCATTCCAGAATGGGGCACCTGCCCTATCCCAGAAAACTGCAGATAAGTGTAGAAAAGTCCTTAGTATGTCTACCACTGGATAAGCCCAAGTAGAGACTAGAGATGTATCTGCTGAAAAAGCTTTGATTTAGTTTCCTGCATGAAGCAGGAGTTGGGCTTGACAACCTACAAGGTTCCCTCCAAATAGTCTGCAATTCTACCATCTGTACTTATAAGTGAACCTTTCAAGCTCAGAGAAAGTGGTCTATTCAGAGAGAGAATTATCAACTGTTGGGGAAAAGGATGAAACTGAAGTCCCTCTTGGTAGCTCCCCAAAGGAACATAACACGCTACATAACGCCCAGATTATGGAGAATCAAAGAATGATTTTGCCCTAGGTTTGGTGGATATATGAAAATATTTTGAAAAGCAGTGCCATGTACAATTAGTTTGTACATGTGCAAACAAAAAAACAGTTCTCTTTAGATACACAAGTGAAAGTGATAAAAGGAAACCTGAATGTAATTCACGAAAGGGCAAAATTTGTAAGGATTCTGATTATACACTAAACAGTACATGTGTGACATTTAAGAGTGTCCATTCATTATGTATCCAAGTAGTAGTTACTTGGACTGAAAGGAATTTCTATATTTAGTCCATGTTTTATTCTTTAAAACTCAACCCATTCCTTGCTCGATCTGATAAGTGGCTGTCTGCTTCTCAAAATCCTGTCCCTGCCCCATCACGCCACCTTTAACTGCTAAACCTTCCATTCTGTTTATCGCTGATAACAGCCGATGTTGTCAGGCGGAGCAAAATACACAGTGCTCAAATTGAAGGCTGACATAAGCCGACACACTGACATCAGCCTCTTAACGAGATGGAACAGAAAGATACATTGTCTAGAGTTATTTTTAGAAAGCAGAATTGATGAAGAAATTAGTTCAAACGTATACATTCTGCCCTGTGTATTAAAACATTTTATCTCATTTGAATTGCAAGTCAGTTTTCAATGTTCTTAACATTTATTGTTTATACATATTTTGTCCATTTTATTACTTGTCTTTTTTTTATATTATGTTTTGGAAATCAGCAATAATGCTACGTTCACCAATTTAGTCTTGCAGGATTTTCTTTTCCTTACTCTCCTAGAAGATTTTGCCGTGAACGCATTTAACAATCTTCCTTCAGACCCAAACATATCGGCGGTTTCTTAGAAATTATAATATGGTGCAATATTATGCATGTTTATTCAGAATACCGTAATACTCAGAATGTTACAGGAACCAAAACTACAGCATATTGTTGTCCCTGGGTAACATAGAGTTCTGACCAGATTCTGGTTGACTGCATGGGAACCTCCATGGACACCTCTATGAAGCTTCTTAGCAGAGATACAGAAGTGATGAACCATTGCCTATTTCTGTGGAGAAGCTGGGGATTGGACTGCCCATTCCCTGCTTTCCAGCCAGTTTGCTCTAACCTACTCCCAACTACAGCGTAAAAGGACGCACAACTGTGCTCACATTTCCTTTCCTTATATATTGTTTTAATCTGTTCCAAGCTCATCCAGTTGCAGTGCAACCTGAACCCCACAAACCCAGGGTTGAAAGAGGTTCATTCCTCTAGAACCCCACTGGTCAGGGATGAAGAGCATGGCTGCCCTTACACTAGTTACAGGTGCGCCATAAATCTGAAGCTCTGGATCTGACACCAGCAAGTGTCACAACAAAGTATCTACTGAGTAAGGAGCAACCTATTACATGAGGAAAGCACCACTTTAACCATGTCTCAGGGGATCATAGAATCATAGAATTGGAAGGGACTTCTAGGCTCATCAAGTTCAACCCCTTGCTGAATGCAGGATTTCCTAAACCATCCCAGAAAGATGTAGGTCCAACCTCTGCTTGAAGACCTCCAGTGAAGGGGAGCTAACCACTTCCCATGGCAACCTATTCCATTGACTGATCACCCTCACTGTCAGGAAGTTTTTCCCAATATCTAATCTGCACTGACTCCCTTGAAGTTTCATCCCATTGTTTCTAGTCCTCCCATCTTGTGCAAGTGAAAATGGGGACAATCCCTCTGCACTTTGACAGCCCTTCAGATACTTGAAGGCTGTGATCATGTCTCCTCTCAGTCTTCTCTTCTGTAGGCTAAGCATCCTTTAAATGTTCCTCATAGGACATGCTTTCCAGAACACTAACTGTTTTGATCATATATAGAACCTCTCAGAAAAGACTTTTTCGGTTCTAATCAATATGAAATTGAAATCTGAGACCAGGGTGGATGAATTAGATGAACCAAGTCTTATCTAGGAGGGACCACATCACTCCCGTTTTGAGGTCCCTCCACTGGCTGCCTATCAGCTTCCGGGCCCAGTACAAGGTGTTGGTTATCACCTTTAAAGCCCTAAATGGCTTGGGTCCAAGCTATCTCAGGGACCGCCTCCTCCCGTACAATCCTCCCCGCACTCTCCGATCCTCTGGGAGGAACTTACTGCAGCCTCTAAAATCTAGGCTTGCGGCGACCTCCCAGAGGGCGTTCTCTGCTGTCGCCCCCAAACTCTGGAACGACCTGCCGGATGAGATCCGTCAGATAACATCATTAGACAGCTTTAAAAAGGCGGTCAAGACGGATCTCTTCCGGCAGGCCTTTCCAGATTAACCATCCCGGCCCAGATTCCCTGATTCCTCCCGTGGCCCCATCTTAGTGATGGTTGAGGATCAATAGAGGGACATCAGGGTTTTTAGTTTTTAAATTATTGTTTTACGCATTGATATTGTGTTTTAATATGTTATATTGTTTAATACTGTCTTAAGGGGGGGAGGGATAAGGTGTTTTTAATTGTTATATTTTACATTTTACTGTTGTTAACCGCCCGGATTGGTTTGCCATAGGGCGGTATACAAATAAATATTATTATTATTATTATTATTATTATTATCCAGTTTTGTTCCTTAGGTTATTTAGTGCAACATTGTTCCAGGCCAGTGGGAAGGGGGGGGGAGAGTAATTCATCCATCTCTTTGCCAGGCAGCAATTTGTTCTAAAAACAGATTTGAGGGTCTGTTTTTGCTGTTTGGCCAAAGGAACAGGACAGGAATGTTGCATCACCAACTCTGCTGCCCAACAACCTCCCCAACGAAACTGGCTGAGGTAGTAATTTCCAAGTGGAAATTACATATACTGCAGAGAACCATTCTTAAAAGTATTTACCAGATGGTACTCATGTCCTATACGGTTGAATCACATATCTCCTGCAATATCTAAAAGATGTTGGCATAAATGTGGCAATATAGGAACTTACATGCATGTGTGGTAGAATTGCTCATTTATAAACAGATTTTGGAAAGAAATAAGAATAGAAATACATAAACCGATCAACATCAAGAATATTATTACACCAGAAACTTGCATACTGCACATTATTCCAGACTGTATAACAAACAAAAACAAAATTATATTGTTACATTTTGTGCTTTTGGCTAGTAAACAAATTTTGCTAAGAACTGGGAAAAAAAGGGAAAATTTGACAGTTAAGATGTGGTATCATAAATTAGTGGAGTATGCCATCACAGAATTGATTACTTGTCAACATGACAAATATATTGGGGGGGGGGGGGAAACCAAAATATGAATATAACATTGTATGGGAACCTTTAATTACAAGGTTAGAAAAGTTAGATATGGAATACAAGCTTTGTAGAGAAACAATAAAATCCCTTTTAAAATAAGCTTAAATATAAGGAAATGATTGTTATGTAAAAATGTATGGGGTAAGAACAATCTTTATGATCCTGGTTTTGTTGTTATAGTTGTAGGTTAGTTAGGATTTTTAAGTTGAAATTTGTTGAAATTTTATGTCATGCAACATAGTATAGTTGTTAGGCAAACAATAATAAGTATGTAAGAATATGTTCAATATAGATTTGTTTGTAAAGATATATATAAG
>MTQE01000390.1:5230396-5275559 GCA_014337955.1 Aspidoscelis marmoratus
TCTCCTGATGACCTCTCCCAATGGCTTCATATAGATGTTAAATTGCATAGGAGATAAGATCGACCCCTGAGGGACCCCACAAATGAGTTCCCAGGGTGTCGAATCAGTGTCTCCTACAGCCACTATTTGGGTTCTGCTCTGGAGATAGGAGCGGAACCAGTCCTAAACTCCGTAGTCTCTCCAAAAGGATACCATGGTCAATAGTATCAAAAGCCGCTGAGAGGTCCAGGAGAATCAGCAGGGTAGCATTCCCTCTGTCTCTCTCTCCAGAGAAGGTCATCAACCAGGGCGACCAAGGCAGTTTCCATGCCACAACCGGGTCTGAAGCCAGACTGAAATGGGTCTAGATAATCAGCTTCTTCCAAGCATGCCTGCAGTTGAACAGCAACAGCTCTCTCCAGAACCTTACCTAAAAAAGTTATGTTGGCCACCGGGCGATAGTTATTTAAATCCTCTGGGTCCAGGAAGGCCCTCTTCAGGAGGGGGCGCACCACAGCCTGTTTCAGGGCCAGTGGAAACCACCCCATCCCTTAGAGAGGCATTCACTACCTCCTGAATCCACCCAGTGATACCAGCTAGTTTTTTTCAGCCACAAGGGGATCCAGAGAACACGTTGTTGGCTGCACCCCTGCAAGCAGCTTGTCCAGATCCTCAGACTGCACAATTGAAACTCCCACAAACTCCAAACAGAACTGTGATGAAAATCTGAAGTTATTCTCAGATTATTCTCAGATTGCGCATGTGCAGGTTTGTCATCTTCTAGGCCCTCTGATCTAGGAACCCTAATTTCATAATTATGCAAATTGGCAATAATTTAAGTTGGGCAAATGGCATGTTTCAGGAAAACAAAATCAGAAACCCAGCAAAGTCAGTGTGCCACACGCACTGCAGTGCACACATTTGTTTTGAGGGAAGGCTTCTTCCCAGGTGATTCAGATTATCTTTCCAGTGCCAAACATATATTTTCTGTAGATCCATTTCCCAAACTGCATGGAATGCATCTCTGGGCTGCAGACCCAAAGGTGGTTCAGACATGCATGTACCCTCCCTGCCCCATAGGCCCTCACTGGGCACCCTTTTCTCTCAGTGTATTTTAACTTTCCAGTTAAAACACAGAGTTTGGGATATACTCGCCATATAAGAAGATGACACCTGGCGTATAAGACGACCCCTGACTTTTGAGAAGATTTTCCTGGGTTAAAAAGTAGTCTTATATGCCAGAATTTGCAGTACCTTGAAGTCACAGATTTTTAAAAATTATTTTCAGAAGAGATTCTTCCAAAGTTACCATCATGCTTGTCTCCATAGTCTGACACTTTTTTGTGATGCAACAATCAGGATGGAAAGTTTTACCCAACTTAGTGAAACTCTTCCATCAACAGCCAACCAGCAACAAAAAAGGCTGTGGTCAATCCAGCTTTAGTCCACTTTCAGAGTGAGATAATACATCAGCAAAGTGACAAGTTGTTTTCTTTCAATGATAAACAACTCAGAAAATCCACCTTTGGGATGGATAATGTGGAGAGGAACCACACATCTTTCCCATGTTTGCTGCAGACATGCACATATAGACAGATACTGCATAGTAGGTGGGTGAAGCAGAACATGTGAGGATAAGGCACAACCCCAGCTAAATATATTTTTAAGAAATAAGTGAACAATCAGAATGTTAATACTTAGGTACACCTACATTCCTTTGATCCTGCACAGGAAATCTTACAGAATGCCAGATAGGCCTCTTGTCACAAAGGTGTCTTATTTTTATTAGGGATCCATCATCTACATGGATGATATATTTCAACCCAACCCTTTTTAGGTCATATTTTCAGAGAATTCTTTCTTGCTTTCTATAGGTAACTTTAAAAAAAAGAAAGAAAGCAATAATTTCCTACACTTCTGCTCTCAATGACCCATTTTACATTGGCTTGTACAACAACAATGCCTTGAACACATAGGAAATGATCCTAGGGGCACATGCTTACATTAGTAAGTAAATTTCATTTGAAACCACTGTCCTTAAAAATAATAATCCACAGTTTGCAATCAGATGTTATATCTGTATTGCCACTGGGTTTACCATGTTGAACCCAGGTGAGGGCACTTAGCATAGCTTACAATTCAGCAAAACAGTCTAGTGTGCTTCATTCTTGCTGTAGGATTGTGCATGTGTGTATACAGAAATATTGTCAAGCTGTGAAAGAAAATGACTGAAGATACGCAATTGTATTAAAAGGTGAGCAATAAAAGTATCTGTTCTCCTTTGTGCATGTGTGTGTGTGCATGCATGCGTGCATCCTGTGGAAAAGTTAAGATGCTCTCTAAAGTTATTTATTTATTTATTTGTATTTCGATCTTGCCCTATACCCAAAGGTCTCAGGGCGGGTTACAATATTATATCAATGTTAGACAGGTCCCTGCCCTTGCTACCTGGCCACATTCAGGAACACACGGGAAATGGCACCAGAAGTTTGAAATTTTCTGTGTGTCCCAAAATAATGCTAGGCAAATGGCAGTGACAGTAACTCACTCCTGCTGTTCCCATCTAACTGTATTGCAGCAGGAGCAAAAAGGAATGACAAGAACCCTCTGTCCACATGCCTCCATGATCTGGTATAACACCCCCAAAAAGAGGTCTGCTGTAGACACCTTCTTTGTCTAGTCTATGTGTAAATCTGAGAACAGCCTAACTGTCCTCTCTATGGCCATTATTGACAGACACCTGAACCCACAGCAGTTTGGGGCTATCCCAAGATACACTTGCCCTTGGTTCTGATCACACAAGTAGTTTAGGATGACTTCAGATCGTCCTCAGGTCTTGTTACTCACATTATTTTTATTTAAGTCATTTTCCAAGCCAGCCTACCCCCATTAGAAGCAGGGGCATGGAGGTGGGGTAGCAGGCTTTAAAAAGAGACGCAAACATACACCCTCGCCTCCCTTGAGTGACAGAACAGGATCCAATCAGAAAGGAGAAAGATTTGATGAAGCAAAGGGGAGGAGAGCCAAGAATTCATGGAAGAGGCTCAGGTTGATGGTGCAGAAAGGTGTGAGCAATACAGCCCAAGGCAGGGATGGCCTGAGGACGATGTATAACGATCCAGGTGTAACCAGCACTGGTACAACCTCAGTTCAAATTAATGAATAGGCATCTCAGACCTGTGTGACCAGGGCCATTGAGAGGCAAGGCAATATCCATAAAATACCACAAGCACTCTTCTTCTTTTGGCTGTGAAAAAATAAATTAAAATGAAGTGACTAACTATTTATTGTACAACATGCAGAATCAGCTGCCTGGGCTTTCTGTCTCAATTTGCCTGGTGACCTAAAGCAAAGCACTTGTTGACGGTAAAAGGGGAGTAAGCATCTGAATGTCTTATCATTCAGAAACAGTACCATCAAGCCATGAACAACATTTTAAAATATCAGTGTATTCCAAACTATCATGCCACGAAGGAGTTTTTACTTTCTTCTCTCTAAAATGTTATTCTGGAATGTGCAGGACCTTAACATTACTTTGGTTTTTGACAGTGAAAGATTATTTTAAAAAAGTGTCCTCAGCTTGCTGTTGTACAGACCTAAAACAGATATATTACATGGAACTGCTATTCATCTGAACTGGCTTTTTCTTCTACTGTGTTTTTGGCCTGTAGAACTAAGTTCTTCATAATAAGTAGGATAATTTCTCTCAGCCAGGGGGAAGAAATTACTAGCATCTGTTTCAATACATTTGTAGGAGTTATAACTATCACCTCAGTAAACCTGGGAGGAAATTTGGAATTAGTGACATTTCCCCACCCATTTCATGGTTTGTTTCATCTTTTTGCATGACAATATACACTCCTGTTGCTTCTCAAATGCAAGCTAATAAATGGAGATTTCTCACAGAGGAAATAAAACATGTTTGAAAACAATATAAATCTTTTATGGAAGGGTTCTTGGATCTGCTCCCACTCTGTTAAAGCTGGATTGGGATACAGGGTGGGTGAGCTGAAATATAAATGGTTAAAATACTAAAGCTGTATAAAGATATGCTGTGTCTTCACAGAACAGATATCAGGTGTGAATATCAACAGTGAGAAGGAGGAACAACACAGAGGAAAGTGTCTGTACATTCATGAATCTGTGTTGTGAAAACAGCAGTATATTAAAAGTCTCAGACTTGTGATTTCATGAGTTCAGCACAAACGAACATAAAATATAGTTTTATGGGTGAGACAGTACCTTTTCAGCTGCTTTACTGGTGTTGTTGGGTACCACCAAATCATGAATGACTCCTGGTTGACTACATGGACAACCTCTATACTGTTTGTTTGATTATTCTGCCTTATACCCGAAGGTCTCCGTGTGGGTAACAACATCTAAAATCAAACACCATTAAAACAATAACAGCATGTATTCAAACAGGAGCATCTGCAAGTGGGAAGGGAAAGTGTATCCCCATTGAACCAAAGGCCAGGGCAAAGAGCTGTGTCTTCACTGGCTCCAAAACATGTACAATGAGGATGACAGACACACCTCAAGGGGGAAAGTATTCCACAGTCTAGGGGGCATCACTGAGAAGGTCCTCTCCATGGGCAGGTTGATATGGGAGTAGACATTCCTTCAGATATTTGAGGGCCAAGTCATTTGGGGCCTTATAACTTAAAGTTAACATCTTGAATTGGGCTTGGTAGCGAATCGGCAGCCAGTGCAACTCTTTTAAGATTGGTGTGATGTGCATCCAGCCAGCTGTCCTGGTCAGCAATCCAGCTGCTGCATTCTGCACTAGCTGCAGTTTCTGAACCATCTTCAAGGGTAGCCCCATGTAGAGCGCATTACAGTAGTCTAGTTTGGATGCTACCAGAGCACGGAGTGGTTTGCCATTGCCAACCTCCAAGGAGAACCTGGCCATCAAATTCGCAAGCCCCTACTTTCAAGGTAGTTTGCTCTCCAGTGACCAGCAAGAATCCCAGGATGAACCAGGATGAAAACATTTGAAGCTGTTGGCGAGGGCCCTTTTGGCCAAGTCCCCAGAAGTGGCACACATCCACCACAGCTTTTAGGTGCTCAGTCAGAAAGGGCCATGTCTGGTATACCATCCCGTGCAACTTGTTGTCCACATGCCTTCATGTACCGTCACGAGTCTGCTGGTGGATTCTCATTGGTCTGCTACTTTTAATAAGGTCTACTAGAGGAGAGGCATATGGCATTCTTTTGGCACTACATCCTGTTCCATAGCCCTGTTCTGTGTGAATTGACCATACCACTGAGCACAGGGCCTCTGCTAAGCTACTATAGTGTATCAATGGAAGCAGCCTAGAGACCTTCCAGTGAACTGGTATACGGGGCAGTGTGCAAAGTCCCAAAGTCCAAAGAAGACAAAAATGTTTTACCTGCTTCATAAAATTAAAGAAAAGTCATTGGGAGCGACATCCTCAAGAGGATATTTGATAATTGAACATTCTTAGAAGATCTGCTTCTGATGCCAACTTCTTTCAACTGTGAGCCAGTTTGGACTTGTGGATAGAGTGATGGACTCATACTTCTTAGTCACTGGGTTTGATTCCACACTCCTCCATGAAGCCAGCATGGTGACCCTGGGCTAGTCACAGCTCTCTTAACTCTCACAGCCCCACCTACCTCACCGGGTATCTGTTGTGGGGAGAAGAACAGAAAGTTTTGTCAGCCACTTTAAATCCCCTTAAATGGGTGAGATAAGTGGGGTGGAAAAGCCAACTATTATTTTTCTTCTTCATATTTTGGACAGCTCGTACTTTTTTCTAGCGTTTGTACTGTTGAGAGGAGGAATGGGAACAAGTACTGAGTTAGGCTAGGTCCAGGGAGAGGAGTCGTGTATACTGGTTCACATGGAGGAAAATTTCAGGGGCAAATGTGGTGGAAATCTTGTTTCTTACTTGGATGAAACACTCATTTGGACTTAACAGTGAATTGGAATGCAGATGGAGACAAATATATAGGTCGATTTCTACAAGAATCACAGGTGTCTCCCCACAAATGGACAAATGTGTCTTGGCAGCCTATCAGGAACATAGCATCTTTTTTGGAGTTTGCTGCGAAATGCAGGGCCCTTTGACCTTCAGGTTCCATTCCAGCTGAAGTGTGTTTCTGACTTGCCCATTTGTCTCAGTCTCCCAGGCCCAGGCCCCTAACTGTTCTCCAAGTCAGGCTGGGCATTAAGGAATCATCCCCAGCTTTAAAGAAAATATTCAAGGAATGGGTCTTCTCACCTCATGCCATACAGGAGCACTCCTCATTAATTAAGTCAGCAATAAACATAGTTAACCCTAAGTAGCCTGAGACAGGCATTCTTTCAAACGTATCTGCAGATACTTTTTTCAGCTTTTGACATCCATCTAGGAAAAGTACTACTGTCCTTTAGCATACATACTCTTGAAAAAAAAAATGTAGACAAACAGGAACTCTCCATTCATTTGAATGCCAAGCCAGGTGCATGATTGGACATGAAATATCTCAGAGTGGGATTTTAGTTCAAAAAAGGTCACTTAACAATGTACAATAAGCCTGTCTAATCTTGCACGGCGTACTTCCTTCCTGACATATTTCAGAAGTAGATGAACTGAATGTTTCTTTGTATTCTCTGCTTGCCAGGGAAACATTTCAAATGGCATGGACTTTGGGTGCTGTACAGATGACAGACTGCTGATTTTCTGCAAAATACATCTGTATTTTGTCATTACAACCTCCTTGTCTTTCTGTGCTCAGAGCCTATGAGAAGGGTTTAGTGCAGTTTGGTTTATGTATTGGTAACAAAAAATTTACTAACAAAATGCTTCCAGATAGATTAGCATCAAATTATGAGGAACCAGACAATGTTATCTTAAATGTGATGTTTACTTCTATTAATCACTATAAAAGCTGTCTTTTACAAAGTCCCCATAAGCTTCAATGGCCAGGAACAAAAGCTCCTGGCACCAGAGTCCCTTGGGGGACCCATTGTGGTAGTGCAACAAACACCACCACCTTCTGCACCCCACCCCACCCATGATCTGGATTTCCATCAGGTAGCACATTGGTAGACCTCCTAGATCGAGGGCCTATTCGCACTTGGCTTTATTCTGGAATATATCCCAGAATAGGGGCCTGCTGTCCACATTCCAGTGCAGGCTACAGCAGGCCCCAAGTGAGGCCTACCGTAGTCTGCATTAGCATGCAGACCCTAGACCCCTATCCTGAGATATACTCCAGAAAAAGGCCAAGTGCGAACAGGCCCCAGGTCTACTGACAATCTAGATCTAGGCCCTCCTGATCTAGTTTAGATGAAGTGTTCTATCAGGGGCTAGAGCCACCCTTATACTGCATTGATGTGCAGAAGGAAAGTCCCTGGATCCCTTCTTAATTGAGACCTAAGGTAAGAACAGAAAAGCCCTAAGGTTGTATCTGCAGTGGGTCAGTAGACTGGCCCAGCAGACCCGCAGGAATGCCTCATCTGCACTGTGGACCAATCTACCAGGAGGCCATGGGTCCCAGCAGAACACTTCAATCATGTGAAATGAGGCACTGGACCAGGCCATGGTTCTGCCCCTCATGTCAGCAGTGGGCTGCTTCTAAGCACTCCAAGAAATATTCCATGAGTGGCTGGTCTGACCTGCTGGGGCTGAGGAGCTCAGTGTTATTTCAGGGGGTATCCAGAAGCACTCTGGGGCTGGGCTGTTTGCGGGTGCCTGACTATAACAGCCCTGACCAGCAATTTCAAAATTAAGCCAGGATAGGCTGTCTGCAGCCATCTGGTTAATCCAGGATTGCGTCACTTGATCAAATCAAAAATCCTAGCCTGGCCCAAGATAACATGTGCTGTGTGAAAATGGCATATCTAATCATTGCTATGATTTCCCCAGGTTCCATGCAAGGGACTGCTCCATCCTCTGCTACCTGAAGTGGTTTTTATGTATTAATTATATTACTTAACATTGCATTCTATCTACTCTGGATCAGGAGAGTGGCTTCAAGGGGAAAAAAATGCTTAATCAATAATCTTATTACCTGGAATTACTTTACATGGATAAGTGAAAATTATGTTAATGTTACACAACAGATCTATGTGGACCTTAACAATATTACCATCAGAACAAAAGGCTACTGGGGGTATCAGCCCCATTTAAGACCATGACCTTTCTAAAAGGAAAAGCAGGAAAACATATAGTTAGTCACAAAGTATACACTGCTGAATTGCTAATTTTTGCTGTGTTTACAAGCACGAAGCCTGTAGATTTAGATAACAGTATAACACCAAGATCAGGGTCATCTAGAGATGGCTAGATAAATATAACCATATAGAAGTACGGTTATAAATGGTGTTTGGTTTCCGTTGAAGAGGAAGGTTCTTATATTGAGAAAAAAAGTGATTGTCTAAGAATCCATATTTGCAAAATGTACCATTGATCCCCAACACATTAATTCTCATGGGATTTATCTATTGTTCTTATACAGATTATGTTTTATAAAATCTTGTTGAAGCTTTCATATGTGTACTGGTTTCTTTCCCCAGCTCAGTTCCCTGATGGGAAGATAGATATTCTCACCTTCTTAGAAGGCGAAACTGGTATTGTAATGGCAATTCAAAACGAGCTGTCTCTTCCTTTAACAACAGGGGTAGAGTCTGGAAGGTTTAATTAAATCGCTCACCTTTGTGACTTTGGTTGTAAAATAACAAGAAGAGTTGGCTTTTCTACCCCACTTTTCTCATTCATTTAAGGGGACTCAAAGCAGCTGACAAAGCTTTCTATTCTTCTCCCCACACCAGAACACGCTGTGAGGTACATGAGGCTGTGAGAGCTCAGAAGAGAGCTGTGACTAGGCCAAGGTCACCCAGCTGGCTTTGTGAAGGAGTGCCGGATCAAACCCAGTATTCCCAGATAGGAGTCCTGCCCCCTAACCACTAGGCCATACTGTTAAAGAGGCCAGTATTAACCAGTGGACAAATGGGCATTTGCAGAACTAGAGATGCCAAATAATGCATGCATAGAGGTAACGTAACTGGAGATACTTCTGAAAAGTAGTGAGATTTTCTTTTCCTTACCCTCCAGTGGGTAGAAGTGATATGATTTAGATTCCTTGGGTGTACAAAACTAGCAAGATAGGCTGTTCTGTTCATGCTCAGTGTAGATATAAAGAAAACCCCAATATCACAAAAATGCCATCTGTTCTCTGTGGCATTGGCTGTTTCCACATAGTCAAGTTCAGATGCTCTTTCGGTACTCTGGAGTCTATCGGCCAAATCCTATTGCCCAAAACAGGACTGGAGGCCAACCTCAAGGTATAAACTCCACTTTCAGAGGTGCCCTTTTTACTGGGTAGGGGAAAAAACACTCTGAAGGCATATTGCCCTTCATTTGCCTCTTCTGCCATATGTAGAATGGCAGCAGAGAAGAATTATTACTGGGTCAGTTTCCACATGGTTCAATTTAGCATCAGCTCCATTTGTGGTCTGGTATTAAACTGTGCCATGCAATAGGCTCTCACCATTGTGCTTCCTGCATCTGTGGTAGTATTGGAGCCTCCTGGTCCTGTGACAGGTGGCCTGATCAGAAGTCATCTTGATATAGCCGTTCAAGGAACCCAAAACAACCAGTGAGTATGTAAAACAACAGTATTCTGTTATGCAAATTTTACACCACTGGTTCCCAGACTTGAGTCCACAGGTGTTGTGGGACTATCCCTCCCAGCATCCACAGTCATCATAGCCAGAGAGTAAGATGGTAGTTGTAGTCCAGCAATATCTAGGATAGGGATGTGCAGAAATGCAATTTTTGTGATTCAATTTAATTCAAATTGAATATCCAAAGATTGGAATCGATTTGGATGTTTAAAATTTAAATGTATTCACATTTGATTTGAACTGAATACATTCAAATCTATTTGTAGGAAGATTCAATTTGTATTTGAGGATATAAATGTCGACAGCATTCAAATGTGTCCATATGCATCCCGTTTTTGTCCCATACATATCGGTACAAATGAGTAAGGATACATACGTAATGTGTATGTATCTGTACACATACTGTACGTATGTCTGAATAATTCATGCAAATGATTTGAAAGATTCAAAAATTCGTTTGAATGTTAAATTTGAATGTATAGATATTTGATTCGAATTTGAATGTCCAAATTCAATCGAACTGTGACTGTTTTGAATATTTGTGCACATCCCTAATCTAGGAATCCAAATTTGGAACCTCCGGCTTAACCTAGTCCATGAAATTTGTCAGTCAGTTTTGCTGGGAGGGGAAGGTTTCATTACAATATTTTTGTTCATTTGAGATCTCTGTGGCATATAATCATAGACGTGGAAGGAGGTCTCAACAATATGCAACTTTTCCCTAGATGAAGGTCTAAATGACCTGTGGCCCAGTAGGTTGAAAACTGATTACAGGTTACAACCTACCAGGACTTTATGCATCAGGTTTTGCTTCCTGTAACCGTATAATTGTCAATAATGGTAGTTTTAGTTACAAAGCCTGCAAAAGAACTGGCAGACCAAAATTTGTGGCTGGCAGAATTATATCCAACTTGTCTAGGTTTGCTAAATTACGTAAAGTGGTTCATTTCCCTGTAAACCTTACCAGGAAGCAAATTTATCAGCTTGGTTTCCCAATCTGTGCCCTGTTTATATAAAGTACATCTCACTGTTTCCTCTTGCTTGACCACAAAATTGAATGGCCAGTTGTAAGACGTCAATGCAACTTAAACACTGTGCTTATTTTCCCCCTCTTTACTGAAAAATGATGAGTAAACATATTACATTCCAAAGCTTGCTGAATTTTCATATACTGTTTGGTTGGCTGAAATTAATGATTTTGGCTTCCTTAGACTCGGAAACTCTGCCACGCTTGATCCTTCATTACAGAACTCAGAGATTGTTGTTGTTACTGTTATTCAGAACAAATTAAAAGTTAACATCTCTGGGGAGCTGGGAAGGCTATAGTTCTTCCAGTAGTTACTGGTACATAGGAAAGAAACTCAAGATATATTTGGAGGGCATCAAACTAGATAAAATAACTATGCCACGACTACAAAAAAAACACCCTTAATTCAAGAAACATCTCCTTGCCTTGGCCCAGGAGGAAGGAGGTGGGCCAGTCACATGGCCTGTGTGTCCTGGTCTGCACAGAGCTCAAGGTGGGGAATTGAAGTTTAGGGCCATGAAGGGATATGCTGGAAACGGACCCAGAAGTCAGCCATTTTTGGAGTCTCACTTAATGGCACTGGCAGTAGAATGTGGAGGTTGTTCACAGCTGCAGCCATAGAGGTAAACCAGCAGCATGTTCACCTTGCAGAGGTCTTTACTGCTCTGCAAAGACAGCTACTTCTGGGTGCCAGATGCATGCAGTGATGTGTGCTCACTGCACTTTCAGAATTTTGGGGGGCATGGCCAGATTTGGCCATGTGGATCCTGATGTAGATTAGGGGCCTGTTTGCACATGGATTCATTCTGTAATAGAAGCTATAGCAGAAGCTATAGCGGAACCTGGAATAGAAGGTATAACAGACCCCAGATGAGGCCTGTCAGAGTCTGCATTAGCATGTGGACAACAGATCTCTATCCTGAGTTATATTCCGGAGTACAGCCAAATGCAAAGATGCCACAGGATTCAAACATATAATGGGCCTGAACTCCAGTTATTACATCCGGTAGACTGTTCAACCAACACACACCATCCTTACCACCACTGCACAACAACTAACACTAACTATGGGTGTTTTCCACTTAGCACTAGAGTATCCATTAAGGGTCCTTAATGGGTCTTTTATGGGTACTCTAGGGTACTCTAGTACTAGTGGAAAAACACTCTATGTTAAAAATGTTTAAAATAATTGAAGTATTATGGGATTGTCAGGCATACTGTGATGTAAGCAAAGTAAACAGCTGGAATTACTGTGGCTGGGAAAAAGAAAGCTACAATAATAGATGTGGCTATAACCCAGGGAGCAGGAGAATTGAAGAAGGGGGTGGGAGAAAGATCAAGACCTATGTGCAATTTTAGGAGAAAAAGAATAATAGTTGTCACAGTTACCGGTAGGTAACAATTTTTTAAAAAAATACTGAGCTTTTCTGGCAATGCACCTAATGCACCAATAAAGTAACAGCTATGTAACTGCAAAAGACAAGGCTAGCTAGAACTAGCCACATTCCTCAAAGATGCCTTCCTTGAATCTTAAATCCTTGGGCCCAAACTTCATTCATTACACCTGGTAGACTGTGCAACCAACATAACAAGAATAAATGAGCACAAGAGAAACAAGCTGAAAAGCTGTGATACGTTTATTCAATCACCCTCAGAAAATACCATAAAAGAGCTGATCAACAGGTGGAGCCATTTTTCTTCATTTCAGACATGGCATTTCAGTCTGCATTGCTCATGGACATTCCTCTGCCCTGCTCATCAAAGGGCCATTTTGCCACCTGCTGCAGGACAGCTAAAGAGGAGGCTTGTACTGAGACAGCATCCAGCTGTTTCCCAAGCATCCCAGGCAACAGGAAAAGTACCTGCTGTGCTGTCCTTCAGCTGCCGCTTGCTCTGGATCAACAGATTTGCAGCTTAGTCAGAACAAGTGACCTGATACATAAACTTCCCGAGCAGGAAGGTTAACTCACCCCTAGGGCATACAATAAGGACCTAGAACTATGTATGGAGGAGATAAACCAGATTTAGTTTGAAAAGCAAGGATGCATATAACTAAAACCACTGCGTATGGCATAGAGCAAGCCATTAAGAAATGACTTTGCTCCATTCGTATGAGCATTATTTGTGGGACGACTATTCAGTTTTGAAAATATGCCAATATATTTTGGGTTTGCTTTATAAAATTCCTTGCTAAGACAACCCTGCTCAGTTTGTATGCCATGCATGCATAAAAGGCATACAATACTAGGTGCATCTATCAGCTCCTTCAATATTCTTCGTGGAAGCATATCTATGGTGTGTGCATGTGTTTGTGTTTGTGTATTGGGGGGGACAGAGAATGTGATATATAATGTGGCTATTTGTCTGCATTCCTGGAATGATAGGTTGAAGGAGCAACTTTTCAGCCAGTTCTCACCATTGTTGAAGTTTGGCAGTAACCTGCTGCAAAATGAAACTTGTTTTATTTGTATATGTCAAGAAGTCAATAAACAATTTAGCAGCTCAGAGTGCGCTGGAAGCAAGTGACTGGCTGACATCTGTCTCCATCCTGACAGGCTGGGAGACGGGAGGGGAGTGTAACTGCAGAGTTTGAAGACTCAAGGCCCAATTAGGGGCAATCATGCTGAGCCCAACCTTGATGTGACACAAGCCTCCCCATTGATTAAATAAAAACAAAAATAACCCCCTAGTGCTGTTACAGGAAGGCTATGCTAAGATCAGGGAATAATTAAGCCATTTACTCTTTTCCCTGACCTCTCTCTTCCCACTCCTACCCCAGTTCATCACCAAGAATTTCTAGCATTTTTTCCTCTTCCAATGGAAATATTGTATCATTTTGCCCAAAGGTTGAAAAGAACCTTGAAAAAATTAATTTCCTCTTCCTTTGCCCCTCCTCTTCACCTACAGTTTTCTAAGCCTTCATTGAGACTCATTAGGGGAAAGATATACATTACTCCAAATCACATTTATTTTGGAGGTATAGGTGCCAGCCGTAGCCAGTATGGAGAGTAAGAAACTAATTAGGTGATGGAAGGAGAAAGGGAAGAAAGAGCAGAACCTTTGGTTAATGTCCAATGTGAGATCTTATATAGCAGATATGGACAAACTGAAGAAGGAACTGAGGTTGCTTGCTTTTGCTTTATCTCATAAGCAAAACAGGGTTGGCATTGATTATTATGCTAGTGGAGATGAAGTCCCCTGGGAAACCACTTGGCATTCCTGAAATAAAGTAGTGGCAAACCGTGTCAGCCTCTTTTATGTCACCCTGAATTGGGTCGACTCAATGGCACATTTACCTTTACTTCATTATCATTCCAGGGCAGTTTATAACAGCAAATGCGGGGTGGTGTGTGTGACTATACATGAAAGAAGAGCAATAATAGCAAGGCAGCCAGGTGATCACTTCCAGCAGCTGTCAGCAAATGAAAATGGTTAAGATCCCTCTGGGTCAAGCCTTGTTGGCGGACAGCAAAAAAATTAATCAAACCTTTGGTTATTTATGTGAACTCAGCTACAGTATTTAATGTACATCAGCAAAAATGTTATTACTAGTATGGGTGGTTCCACACTGGCCAATATACAGGAGCAGTAAGCGTACTGGGAGCCTCCCTTCCGCATTGCTGGTCCAGTATACCAGACAGTGCAGAATTGCTCTAAGATTCAGAGGATGTTTCCCACTTACCTTAGCTGGACCACTCCAGCAGGACCAGATCAAGCCAGAATGGTCTAACAGAATAAGGCTGTCTGCATTTGGACAATTGTTCCTGTACAACCATTGTGCTGCCCCTGAAGACTGTACAATTAAGTCCGCCTTCAAGAACTCCAATGGCCCAGTGATGTAAGTTCCTAGCCTGTGGAGCTCCACACTGAAACAGATCCCTCACTAAACTACATACACACCTCTGTGGTCTCAGGGTGGGTTACAATATTATAAAAATCTTAGACAGTTCCCTGCCCTCAGGCTTACAATCTAAAGAGACAAGATACAAAAGGAAAATGGTTTGGAGGGAACACCAGTATACTGGACTAGGTGGCCACCTAGGCTCTAGTTGATGCTCCATTCAGTGTATGGACCTTTTTCCACTTGGGCTTAGAATCCTTCTAAGACCCCATTAGGAATCTGATTGGTGCCAATTGGGAAGGCCCTGTCCCCACCTGGACCCCATTGATGGCCCCATCTGCAAGGCCCTGTCAACACAAGAGCAGGGGAAATCCAGATTTAATGGGTCCTTCAGGCCCTTAAATCTGGATTTCGTGTGAACCTGATTAAACGTGTCCACAATGGGGTCTCCAGGCATCTTCAAGATCCGGATCTCCAGGAAGACCCCATCTCAAAGATATGGCTCTTGAAGACGCGGATCTTTAACTGTGCATGGAAAAGTGGGGTATGCTTCATCCAAGGCAGATGGAGTGTACTAGTGATGGGTGTGGTCTTCCTTTAACTGGTTCACCATGCAGAAGGAAAGTACCTTTATGGATTGGCCTTGAGATAAGTGTGAAAATGCTCAAAGTGTCAGAGGCATGAAATGAATCAGTCCATGCCTCTTTGTATTCAAAGGGCCCATCATCAGCCCTTTCCTAGCTCCCATGCTGAGTTTGACATACCCTAAAGGAGCCTGGTGGAGCAACATCTCTGCCTCATCCTATCACCACTTCAGCATTAGGCCTGTGTTATAAGACAGCAGTCAATCTTCCACAAAATGCAACTGGAGTGCAAAAGAATTGCAAAGAAATGATTTCAGAAGAGTCAGTATTTTAGATTCAGAAAATCTGTTAATTATATACAACCAGAGCTTTGAATCCACCAAAGGAAAAATGGAGCCAGAACTCTTAAATGTCTGAGAAAAGATTCCACTGGAGGGAACCCGATTCTGAAAATCCTGTGCCCAGACTCCAGTTCCTATAAGAATGGCTACAGAGTGGTTCAAATATTCTCTCTGTCATTGTCTTATATAAGACATCATCTCTCTCTTAACAGTGACCTACCTTGGAGATTTTTTACCTTGCAAGTTTACTGAAGTAAAGATATGAGTCACCCATAGGTAAACTCTTCTAAATCTCACTGACGCACCGTTTTAATCTTTCCTATTGGAAAAACGGTGCTTCACTTCATCTGTATCGTATCCTGTGTATAGTTGTTTCACTTTGTTGTGGATGTTGATGTTGTGAAACCATTAGTGGAGGTGGAGGTGAGAAAAGGGCACTCTAGAGATACCAAAAACCTAGGTTACTTGGCAGAGGAGAAAAGAGATGTTTTGTTTGATGAAAGTCAATGTAACAAACACAAAAAAGGGAAGGTGGAAGATAACAAAAAGATATAGAAGACTATTATATTCAAGCCCATGCAGTACACAATAGGGACAATGGAAAACTGAATTAGAGATGCCAACTTCAGTACTTGTTAGGGTATCCACATCTTTTAACTGTTGCTAGGAAGGATCAGTTGTGTCAAGTGGAGCTACCAGTGGGCTTGCGTGGCAGCTCCAATGACCTCCCCTTCGCATAGTGGACCACCAATTGTATTTAGGCTTCAAGTAGATAAAGGCAAAACTTTCAGTTGCTCTCAACTCCCTACAAATGGCCTTATCTCTCCAGTCCAGAGACGGTATTTAGGTATGTCCATCCTCACTCAGTAAAAGGCATGTGCCAGGTATGGTAGAGTTGACCCAAATTATTGCACAGACACATGTGTAGGTCAGCTAGCAAAAGAGACTATTACCTTAATCTTTTCATTGAATGATAGAGAATGGGAAGCCTACAGCCCCATCAAAATGCTGAGCTGGGCAGAATGGTTTAAACCTTCTTGCCATCTCCAATACTTTTTCTAGTTTGTATCCTGCCTTGGTTTTGCTGTCTCCATAAAAATCTGGGGCTATTCTGGAGCCAGATTCATTGAGTTAATTAATACATAGAGCCAAATTTGTTATATTTATAATTGCATTTATAATGCTGCTGAGGGGTGCATGTATATTTCTTTGTTTAATTTACTTACTTTTTCATCATGCAGAATTAAAAACAAAAGCTTAAATATGATTTTCTCTGAAGAGAATAGAATATCTTTCTTAAATCATTTTGTTTGTTTGTATTTCTGTCCCATTCGGAAACCTAAGGTTATAATAACACCAGTATTATAACACAATTAAAATAAAAATCAGTAACACCATAACAGTGCCTGAAAGGGGAAGGCAAGGTAGCTCTTCAGTTAAAAGCTTCACTGTATATCTAAGGGTGAACAGTAAAAGGGCCTGTGCAATCTACCTCAGTCTCTCTAGCTCACCTGGCCATGATCTAGTCACTGTCTTGTTGAAAAAGGGATATGAGCAATAAAATAATAATAAATTATGGCTTGCTTCAATGGAATATCCCATTTCCCCATTGGGCCAGTCTAATACCAACTGACCAGTGAGGAGAAGTTTTTTTCCTAGTGATCTTTTGCTCTTGCCTTTTTAAAAATACATAGTTGAATATTTCCTTTAAACTATCTCGACAATTTGCATCCTGAAAAGGATATAAATATTTTTAATTATTGGACAAATATATGACTACATTGCCTTCCTTTTTCTATCTGAGTAGTGTCAGCTTATGCGGTATGGTGGGAGTGCTAAGCTTCAAAGTATGTATGTATGTATGTATGTATGTATGTATGTATGTATGTATGTATCTATCTATCTATCTATCTATCTATCTATCTATCTATCTATCTATCTATCTATCTATCTATGATTTGTATTTCTATCCTGCCCTATACTCAGAGGTCTCAGGGCAGGCAACAATGCTTACAAATTCCACATATTAAAACAACTTACATATTAAAACAGTAATATGACAACATTTAAAATCCAGAATGTTAAAACAAACCAGATATATATTAAAAACAGTACTCCTTAAAAGTGCTGACAGGATCCATATGGCAACTTTATATTCACGTGGGACATGATCTTGCTCCTTCATGGTTCAGTTGGGCCACCGTGCTACCAAAGGCACTCCTGAGGCCACTTGAAAGCAAAGCAGGAGAAAGAGTTCTGGGAGTGCCTTCTCCCATTCACCATCAACAGTGCTGAACTTTCACACCGCGACTGACCCCAATTCAGTGTGTTAACTTTAACCTGTAAGAGTCTAAATGGCTTGGGCCCTAAAGTTCTAAAGGAATGATTTCTTTGATACTGGCATGCCTGTGTCTTGAGATCTGAAGAGGAGGTCCTCCTGGTTGTACCACCACTTTCAATAGTTACAGAGGTGGGGACCCAGGACAGGGCCTTCTTGGTGGTAGTCCACTGAATATACCAGGCACCTTCACTACATACGTTCAGGAGATTAGTGAAGAGGCATCTATTTACTCTGGCTGTTGGTTGAGGGAATAACAAAACCTGAAAGAAGGGAAGGGAAGCTATCATTTTTAGTGTATTCATTTTATATTTTGTTTTTAATAAATAGTCTAGTCTTTTTCCTCAGTGGCCTCTTCTGATCATTGAACATAGGAAATGCCTATGAAGTAATTTCTTGTGTTTGATGCTCCCTTCCTTGTTTGCTAGCTGTAATCTAGAGTGTTTGTGTGTGTGGGGGGGGGCATAGGTGCCTTTTCAACAGAGTACCACTTTTGCAATGGCATTACAACTGCAGCACCATTCTCAAAGCCCTGGGAGAAGGGTAGAGTGCTTGCATCACTCTTTCCCCTGCCATCTGGATCCTGCCACTGTTGATAAACTTGCATTAAGGTTTGGGAAATCTGCCCACTCATTCAGGTTTATTACTAAATTGGCTATTAGGGAAGGCAGGAAATTAAACAAACAATTTTAAAATGAGTTGATAGCCCTAATTCTAAACTCAGTGCTTAGTCTGATTTCCATTTATATTGTGAGAATATCGCACGATGGCACTCTTAGAATCTCATCTTCCCTTTATGTGTAGATGGCAAAGCTACTCACTGAGCTATCATTTGATATGTCTGACCAGTGCTATGACTAATTGATAGAAATATTAAAAATTATTCCCATCATCCCCAGAACTACACAGGGGACAGAATTAGTTTTAAGCACTAAATGATTATGGAAGAAAATGTTAACCTTGGCTTTATTGCTGTAATTAGAAGGACATTGTCTGAAATAAATCCAAGCGTAAATGGTGTGATATTATGGAGGTGGAATATAATAGAGACCTGAAAGAATGTTGGATCTGCTTCAAGGCCAATAGCTGAACCAATAACATCAGATGGATACTATCAAACATGCTCCATTTTTCTCTTTGTGCATCCCCTTAAATATGCCTAGACATAAACTGACCACTTGATAAAGTGCAGTGGAAGACAAATCCATTCTTCTGTAAACTCCCTCCCTCCACTTCAAGGGACTGCATGAAGCTTCTGACTCGTTAGTCCTTCAAACAGCACAGCTGGATATTTAAATGTTTGGTCCTTGGGTGTTTTTCCACTGTCAGAAAGTACCCATTTTTGCACCCATTAAGGACCCATTTGGGTGTGAGCCTGATGATCCCATTTCCACCACGGCACCCATTTGGGACCCGATTGTTTCGACTGGCACTGGGGAAATCTGGATCAAATGGGTACTTTCTGGCCTTTAATCTGGAATTTCTGTAGACCCCATTAATGGGGTCTACAATGGAGTCTTCAGCCAGAAAATCCAGATTAAAGGGAGTCTGTTTCCATGCTTGTGTGGCAACGGGGTCTAGAGAAGGCTAGGAGGAGGGTGCACCCATGGGGGAGGGAGCCCCAAAACCTAAGCTTCGAAGTCATTTCGAAGTTACTTCGAAGTCCGTGCAAAATAGCTCCGGAGGTGACTCCGAAGTCACTTCAAAGTTTACTCCGAAGATCAGCACAGACTTCAATGGAGCTGTTTTGCACAGACTTCGAAGTGACTTCAAAGCCACTTCGGATATTGCACCCCCTGTCCCCCCAAACACCTGGGGTGACAAGCAGACCCCTCATGGGTAGATCCGGATTTCCAAATGGGTGCTCCTGTGTTTCCACAGCAGGGAGGCTAGCACCCATTGAATGTACCCATTCCTTAGATCCGGATCTTCTTAAAGCGCGGTGGAAAACCAAACAATAAAATGCAGCACCAGGAGTAATGATAGGAATAGAGTTCAGGAACCAGAGCTTCGATATTTATTTATTTGTTTTGTGTGTGTACAAGAAAGAGAGAGAGAGGGGTCATAGTAGATTTCTTCCTCTGTCCAGATCACATGTGCTGTAGTGACACAAGTAAAAAAAATCAACTTAGGGCACAATGGGGGATTCATAGTATTTTGGTCTGGTTCACACTAGGGGTGTGTACAAATGCAATTTTTGGGATTCGATTCAAATCGAATATCTGAAAACTCAAATCAAATCTCTAAAATTTGAATTTAACCAAATTAAATTCAAATTAAGCAAATTCAAATCTATTCGTTTGAATTACGTGGGAAAGATGTGTATCTGTACACATGCAAATGTCCAAATAATTTGAACGAATAGGTCCAAAATTCAAAATTCGCTCAAACCTTTAAATCTGAATTTATGGACATTTGATTTGAATTCGAACGTCAAAATTTAGACAGATTCAATTGAATTTTAAATACCCTTGAATATTTGTGCACACCCCTAGTTCACACCCTTACTGATTTATTGCTCCCTGAAGCCGTTGTGTGTCTATGCTTTCCAGGATCGAAACATCAGGTCCAGTGACACTTTCCCCCTCTCAACTCATCCTCCAGCGATTCACTACATTCTGTCAATCACATTTGGGCTTCTCTGGGGTAAGGCAAGCCACCTCCCTCTGCCCTCATCCACCCCATTCCTGCCTATTGATTATCTCTTATAATTTCTCTCTGCCTATCTCACACCTACATGCATGCACACTCGGACTGTGGGCAAGGAATTTACAGAATCTCCCTGGCCTGTTTTTCAGTTTCTTATACACTCATTCTTTGCAATAATGAAGATGATAAAGGGATCGGCAGGAACTTCGTCCCTTTGATCTTCTGTCTCTTTGATCATCTTCTCCCGCTCCCTGCGCCTCTCCTGCCCTGTGCTCTCTTCCGTTCCGCCCTTTCCTGCTCCAGGAGACGGTGCCCATGCTGGTGTCTGCAGGGAACCGAAATACTTCCTCTGCTGTTTCAAGCCTCATTTACTTCCAAGTTTTACACGACCGTGTAGCTTTGCTACTTTCCTGAAGCACTGGAAGCAGAAGGAATGTTTTACTTCTGGGTGAACTTATGTCCTCTCTGCTTTGTTTAATGTTTTGTTAAACAACAACACTACTTGCATGGGGCGGGGGGGGAGAAACATGTGTGCACATGTGTGTGAGAGATTGAGTAGGGTGTGGGATTGTGAGTTTTGTGCTCTTTCACAGTTCTGCCCAGGTGAAGCAGCACACTGGGGTCAAAGAGGAAGCTTTCCTTTTGCCCCCCCCACCTCTCTCTTCACTGAAAGGCTGTGTTGTCAAGCCCACCCACCTCATGTCAAAACAAGGCATCTCCGAAAGGCACCTCTGCACATGAGGACCTCAATGCGCTCTAGTCCTCATTTGTGCATGGGTCCAAGAACCACAGGGTTGGTATCAGTAGCAGCAGCAGCAGCAGTACCTTGGGCTCTGATTCCAAGTCAGCGTCGCTGACTCATAAGCCTTGAGAAACCTCCAAGAAGCTGCAAGTCCTGGTGAGAAACAGTGGTCTGACAGCAGCAGAATAAACAGCCTGCTGGAACCGTGGATAGATGGGCTGAGTTTGGTGGGAGGCCTCCAAAAAGCCACCAGCAACCTGGGCAGCCAAGGAATGGAGTGGACAGCTGCTGCCTCTGGCTTGGTTTGGCTTGACTGACCTGATCATCCCTCACCCTGCTTCCCCTCCCCTCTTCTCCCCCCTTCTCCTCTCCCCTCCCCTCCAGAGCTGAGCAGGAAACAAAAAGCCTGCCCTAGCCATAGCTGCCTCCACCAAGCTGTTCTACATAGGGAGGGAGAGAATAGCAGGAAATGAGATCCCTGTTATGCTCAGCACTCCCCCACCTAAGAATGGTAATGCCTACAAGGTTGGACACTGGCTGAAGAGATGAAGGGAAATCCTCCTGCTACCCACTCATGAAAGTCCAGATACGATCACCAATGGTCCCCTTGCACCATCACACCCTGCAAATGTAAATAAACTAAGAAGCTGAAATGATCTCAGTGTTCAGATAATCCAAACATAAGACAACAGCCAATATTTTCCACCTGTTTCTACAGAACAAACTTTAAATAAAATTTAGCACAACACAAGTTAGCAATGTGAAACTCAAAACCCTGTGTTGTTCCCCATGAGTACCTCCTAGGTATAATGAAGTTATTTCCAGGACAGTGTGGGGTCCATGTTACCTTTCAGCAACAATCTACAAATGAGACGGGCAGCATAGCCAGACAGGGAACGCACCTCTCCAAAATGGTGTTCATATTCTGGAACAAACTAATTCAAATTATTTTGAGTTTGAAACACTTGGAACAGCCCGTCTGAAGTCAAAACGTTCTGACCTCAACCTACTTTGCACCCCATAGCGCTTTGATTTTTAAACCAGTATTCTAAACTGGGAGGTGAAAAGTATTAGAAGTAGAAAACACTTGCATTGTTGCCATGAAAACTGCAGCCACCAGGATTCAAGTTCAACCATGTGGCCACCTTATCTTATTTTTAAAAAAGTTTTTTTCCAAGTCACTACTCACTCAAGTGTTGAAAGTGCATGTATAAACAAAGGCTATGTAGACATAGTATATCAGATTGCATGCAGGAATAAAAACTGTTGCCTAGTGCCAAGGAGGCTTAGAGCAGAATAATTGGGGTCAAGTGCAAGGGTGAAGCTGATCCTCAATCAATTTTTTATTTCATTCTCAAGGCCCCATCGATGCCTGCAAAGGAAGTCCAAAAAGAAAAGGACAGGGAGAAAGAATATCTGTGCTATTTATCTTATGTGTGTATGTGTGTCCAGCCATATGGGAAAAAGCTGAAAGCAATCCTCAGGACAATACCCACACGTCCCTCTGCTTTAGAATCATATTGCCAATTGTAAATACTTCAGCTCTAACTACTGAAGGCCTGGAATCTGGAAGGAGCCAGAAGTGCTGTCTAAATCATCTGGATTTCTTGAGAGTCCAACAGTGCTGTCAGAATTTGACAGGACTCTTGAAGCAGGAGAAGTACTGACACATTCTACACGCTAAACATGGGGACAGAATGCTGATTTGGGATCTGTCAAACGGTTATTTAAAAATGTTCCCTTCCATTCTGTCTCTCCTGCTGCAGTAGAAACAATACTGCTGGCTTTGGGTTGACAGCTTCTTCAAGGTTCCAGAGAAATCTGGCTGTATTTAGCATTCACCAAGAAGATGAATGATGATTCCGTGAATGGTCTTGCGGCAGAGGATGACTCAGAAGTACGGACGCCGACTACCAAGTCACACATAGATGCAAACAAACCGATGTAAGCAGAATCGCTCCCTATCTATGCTCTCTAAAGTGGACGCTTTGGAGCATCGTGCTCCCTCAGAGGTATGCCTCGCTAATGAAGAGGGAAAGGTTTTCAACATTTATAAGCTGCCACTTAAAGCTGTTGTTTTCTTTGCATCTATGTCAATCCCTCTGCAATCCTAGCTTGTATCTGTTTTACTGCAGAAAGGGCATTATAGCATCCTTGAATGCTAAAGCAAGAGCAAAACTGTTTTACACAATTTCCCCCCAGTTTCCATTCAAGAACCCGGCACCAGGAGAAGAATAACCAAAGAGAAAACAAAGTCATATTTCAGATACTGGACACCTTTGGGGATGTTGCATTCAAGGTATATCAGTAGGTATATACAGGGCTGCAGTGTAAAACACGATTTGCTCACTCATCTGCAATTCCACAATTTGTGTACTAGGGTATTTTCCCACTCTGCTGCTGGGCTAATCCATCCCAAGTGCAATCCTTTCAGGAGGGTGAAGTAGGCAAAACCTTGCAACACCCAGAAGCCCACAACTGTCACCAGACACTGAATCTTAGTGTACATTTCCATTCAAACTTCCCCATACAATGTCCACAATTAGTTCCATGAAATTCATTAGAAATTAAGTTCAACACATTGAGGAAGCCTGGTTCTTTTGTGGGTATTCATAGCCTTGCAGCCTGTAGTATGCTGCTTGTCCAACTAGATGCCGAATTCTTTATCCTACCAACTCCAACAAGTATTAGCTACCACCGTTTTTGAACTATGCTTGACTGATGCTACTGTCTTCCCTGGAACAGGAGACTAATTATCCAAGATGTTGTCAACAGTGTGTAATTCTGTTTCACTGATTTCTTATTGTCTCAGGAGTATCATCCAAATGGTCTAGGAGGATGGTGCCAGATGTGTTCTGGGACCCTGGGGTCCACACACCAAGGTCATTCCCGGGAAGCATGGGTTCCTGGAGAACACTCTAGCTGTCTAGCCCTTGGATTTTGCCCACTCTCAAGAGTGGAAGGAAACTGCACCTAGGAACATCCAATGAACCACTTGAAAAGTGTCTCCTACACAGTCCAGGCTAAGTCCTGGTTCTTGTTGCCACCTTGCAGAGAGGCACTGGTAGCAGGAACAGCCCAGGTACCATTTCAGAGCCTGATAACATTTTGCTGGGCTCTGGAAAATGGCACACTACAACTCTGAGGCCAGCTAATCTTTTACGCCCAGCCTCAAAAGAAGAATGGGACAGGCCAGCTATCATTCTAGGAGCCACTAGCACACTTTTCTCCATCCACTAGGTGGTTCTGCCTAGAAGCTCCTTTACCTGGCAACTGTTATTACCTGGCAACATCTTCAATCCTTTCCTATAGATCAGCACATCTCACCACTACTCAGGGCCCCAAATCATTTTTCTCCAGTTTCACTTGCTTATAGGACAGAAGTTCAAGTAAACAGCAGAACACATAAAGAGGTTGCTGAAAGGGCGGGGAGCAATTTTCTAGTAGGAGGTTCAAAAGGTAAACTATAGCATAATCAATAACAACCGAAACACCTTCCTCCTCTAGTATTTACTCCATATAAATTTGTCAGTGTTAGTACAGACTGTCAATAAGAAACAATGATTTTACTGAGGTGAAATAAGTGAAAGAAACAGTCATAGCCAAGGGAATTAATTTTACCTCTGACACTCTAGTCATAAAACAGCAATTAAGAGTTCAAAGTGATGCTCATCTCTCTTTCTGATGTCTGCTTCAGCTATTCAGAGCCAAAAAAGGAAAGGATATAGTATGTCTTATCACATGGGGGCTATAATAAAAAAAAAATGAGAGGAGAGCCACCATCCCTTCACTGAAAGAAAACATTAACCCTAACAACAGCAACAGATTTACATTAAAAGAGTACAAAACGGAACCAGGCAATGTAAAGTACCACTGGAAAACTGAATATACAGTACAATTCTGTGAATTTTTAGCATGTATGTTCTTAGGCATCTTCAAGATTCATAAAAATATTTGATTTACAGCATCCAAATTTTGGCATCCAAATGTTCTGCAGTAATCAACACTTAATTAGCACCTAAATGATGCTGTGCAATAGGGTCCCATCTTTTCTAGGAACGCCTCCATGGGCCCTTCCAGCACTTAATTCTATAGCAGAACATGTTTTGGTACAAGGGCCTGCTATCTGCATGATAGCATGGAATACAACAGGCCCCGCAATCATTGTCTGCACTGGATGAAAGTCAAATCCTGGATAAGGCACCAGAAGACTTTTTTCTGAACCTTCTGTGGCCCTCTTTAGAGCTGGATTAGACTTTAAGCATGACCACAGCCAAAGAAGAAGAGTCGGCTTTTGTACCCCACTGTCCTCACCCTTTTAAGGGGACTCAGAGTGGCTGACAAAGCTTTCTATTCTCCCCAGAGCCAACACCCTGTGGGGCCGTGAGAGCTCAGAAAGAGAGCTGTGACTAGCCCAAGGTCACCTAGCTGGCTGTATGAAGGAATGCCAACTCGAACCAGGAGACTTCTGGATAAGAATCCAGCACTCTAACCACAGGACCAAAGCAGCTCATGTACACTATAAATGTACTTTATTCCTCATTCATTACCCTTGGTAAAATATCCTGTGATTTTGCAATACTCCTAAGGACTGAGCAAAATCACTACTTACTTTTAATAATGCCATGCACAAATCTTAGCTGTATACAAAGTAAAACAGTAAGATAAACAGTATCATTTTAAATAAATTGTTGTTTTGCTTGTTGCAAGATAACATGATGTTCATACAGTACAGTATACCTCAATCTTTCTATGAGCAGAGCAGTCTTCAAAATTAGAGCAGCAAAATATAGTTATTTTCTGGCAAGCAGTTTTGTTCATCTTCCAATCAAGACATTTTCATTATTTAGAAATTTCAGGATTTATTTATGACGCTGGCAACTGGACAGTATTGCAGTATAAATTTCATGAGTTTGCATGACCATGTTAGGCTTTGTAAGACATGAGGGTGCCTTGCAGACTTTTAAGGAAGCACACAGACTGGAAATGCCCATTCCCTTCCCACGATGATGTTTCTAGCTTGCTAAGCTGTTCTAAAAATGTGTACAGATCTCAGCTGTAACACAGAATTTGGTTATGCCACTAAGTCTTGCAATTAATTATCCATGAGAGATAAGTAATTACCATGCTTCTCTACATACACTAGAATTCCTTTCAAATTTTACAGGTAAAGAAATACTGAGACAAATATGGCTTGGCTCCCAAATATCTAAAGGAATGCATTCTCCCATATAGACCTCCCCATGAACTAAGATCTGCTGGGGCTTCTGTAAGAAGGTTGTGTAGACAGCTGGACTGGAGCTGGATTAGACTTAAAGTGTGACCACAGCCAAAGAAGTCTCACCCCCCTTCAACTGTTAAAGACGTTGGGACATGTCGGGTGGCCCAGTCTATGGAATAGCTTCCCCTCTGACATGTGTCAGGCAACCTTGTGTGTATTTAGACATCTGATGAAGGCACACCTCTTTACCCCAACCCCCTCTCCACACAAGGGCTCTTATTGTTTTAGCCAACCCACTTTACCTGTATTTATAGCAGTTTTATTGTGACTCACTCTGAGACCTTCAGGTATAGGGCGGGACAGAAATATAAATAAAGAAATAAATGACCTGTCTTATACTGCTATTGAAAGAACTTGTGTCACACTCAAAATGATCCACAGGAACTACCTTTGTTCAACTACCAAAGGGACAAAAAAAGGCAAGTTAATCCAAAAGCTTGCTTCCAAAAATCTCCTTGAATAATGAAGTCAGGTTTTAGTTTATTGCTCAGCCAGCTGTCCGTAACAGCACACAATAATTAGCTCACAGCCAAACACAATTAAACATTCTCAATATAGCTGGTGATTCCAAGCATAATTAAAACACAATAATAAAATAGCATTATAATTACAAACAACATCAGCAATCATGCATCTATCAGAACCATTTATGGAAGGTTCCATTTAGATTGCTCACCATCCTGAGTAATCACGTCAGAGTAATCTGCTGCACAAACATGGGCTGTATCCCTACCTGGTGGACTCCCTGCTGAGGAAGAGATCCAGAGGCCTCCCTTCCACACACTAGGGCTGCATCCCCATTACAACCTTATTTCGATTTCAAACCGTTTTCAATCGTGGCAGACCCCACTCAGTTTGGCTTAACATGCTTTCCAGGTGTTAAATCTCCCCAAAGCATTGTAAATGTCAATCCTCGTTTCAACAGGTCTCACTCCGGTTCGTGCGCTTGAAACGTTTTACATTTTTTACTGTGGGGACCGTAGGGTGTTAAGGGATGAGAATCCATGTTTAGGGTTTCCCTCCCCCAATAGCTTGCTTCCAAAGATAGTGATTTCATTGAAAAAATCCACCCCTCAAAACAGCCACTATAAACATCCACTCCTTAAAGCTACACTGTAGCGATCTAGGCACTTCACACCTTATAACAATGTTGCAAATTTGTGCAATTCTGAAAGTTCTGACCTTTAGAAAGGGAAAGGAAAGGAAAGCAGCTGGTTCTGTTTTAAAGGCTGTGGCTGTGAAGGGGGCTTGAGTTGCTGCTGCTGCTGCTGTGTGCCCTGGGAAATGGGGAGAGGAGGGGAAAGAATCACTGGCTGCCTGTGTGGTTTTTCACCCATCCTGGCAAGCAGCAGCCACCCAGTCAGGGTCGGTGAAGGGATCCCTTATGGGTGGCATGCTCATACCAGGAGAAAGAGGGCAGGGCAGCCCCGTAAAGCGGCTTTTAAAAAGTAGCCACTTGAGTCCCCCCCTTGAGTCACGTACACCACATATCCTCAGAATCCGGATCGAACGCGATTAAGCTGAAAGTAATGGAAACAGGCAAATTCGCGTTTGCATCCGGTTCTATTATTTCATTTTAAGGAAACTGGATTAAGCTTAAAATGGGGATGCGCCCTAGGGCAGAATGGAGACCCTCCTCCCCACAAATGCTTCATCCTCACAGGACAAAGCAAGACAGCAAGATAGGTACCAAAACAGCACCCAGTCCTGCTCCACCAGTAAACCTTGCTAGTGAGGACTACCAGCACACTAGTAGGGGTGTGCACAAATGCAATTTTTGGGATCCGATTCAAGTTGCAATAGGATCACTACTTTGTAAGAAAACCAAAGGCAACTAGTAGATTTGCCCAGATCGACGTTGTTCATCATACAGCTGGTGGCCAGGAACTGGGGAAGCAAATTCACAACTGCTGCTAAGCTATGGGTCGGATGTGTGGATGTTGCCTTGGGGATGAAAAGATGCATGAGATGAAAGGTTATTAGGAAAATGTGTGTAAGGGGCAAAATCCGGTGATTTTGGGGCGTAGTGCAATAGTTAAGGAAGTATTTGAGGATGGAGAGAAACCTGGCAAAGGCTTAGCCAGAAGCATCCTGTTCTTTATGTCAGTAATTGTTGAATTTTAAAAGGTTTTTAATGCATATTCTATTTTTGATTTGTTGTTTTAACGGTTGTTACCCGCCCAGAGACCTTTGGGTATGAGGCGGGACAGAAATGTAAATAAATAAATAAATATTCTGGAAAACTTGTAATAAACCATAGGTTGTGGGGTTTTTTTTAAGAATATGTTTTTCTCCTATTCTTTTGCTTTTTTACTTTTGGAATATTTAAGGCTGCTTAAACTGAAAGTTCATATAGCATACAGTGCAGTTCTATGAATATCTACTCAAAAGCAAGTTCAGGTGTAATGATTCCCAGGAAATTGAGGTTAGGGCTGCAGATTTAGAAATAATTATCACTACTTAGCAATTGGAATGCAAATGTTTTTTAGGAATCATGTTTTAAAGTCATTCTCCTCGGTTTCTCCTGACCCAATGAGAAGCCGTGATTTCCCGTGCCCGGCTCTCCATCCTTGGGCTGCCTAGAAGGGAGAGGAGACAGAGCCTATTGTGACATTTGTAACAAGGGATCAGTGTAACAAAAAATGGCGGCATCCACCCCAGGGTTGCAAAAGTGTGTCAGCTCTTATTATTTTCTCCCTTCTCCCTTCCATTCACTTCTTTTGCCTGGAGCCCCACTATTTCATGCTGAGCCTCTATCATGATCCAGCACAATTGTCAGATCCTGTGTAAAAGCCTTTGTTGTTGTCGTCGTCCCCCCGCCACACTATGGGGGAGAAGCAAACAAAGCCTGCAGTCCCTGTGCTTTGTTTTTAAAAATATAGCATTTTACAAAGACCGCTGTTCAAGCAGCCTTGAAGAATTGCTGCCAAAGGACTCCATCATTTGAATCAGGGACAGGCTTATACAGGGGGTGGGGTTTCAATTGCCCACCTGGATGAAGTCAGGGAATGATGGAGGAAAGAGGGGAGGGAGTTTCTCCCCTGCAAGTCTGCATTATAAGCTAGGAGCGGGAATGCAAAAAAACCCAGACCTTGCTGCTGAATAAAAAAACATCCCTGGTTTAAATCCAGATTTAATTGCCCAGGGGGATCCTGGCTTAAGAGTAATGATTGTACGTAGGCTTTCACTGCTGGTTTCAATCTTATTTGTAGCATTTTGGGGGCATTATACCGTGTTCCAGGTTTCTTCTGAGAACCTAAACTTTCGGATATAGGTGTGATATCCATCTTCAGAGGAGTTTGCTCTTGGAAGAGTCACCCTAAGAGTAACCTTTATGCACTTGAAATACATAGTTTTAACTGTAATCTAATGTTTTATTTCTGCTCCCCTATATATCTATAACCAAGATACATGTTTTGATTTCTCATGAGCCTTTATTTGATGAACCAATGATAGTTTTGGTTACCTTGGGTTTTTTCCACTGTCACTAGAAGTACCCATTAAGTATGCATTAATAGGTACTTCTAGTGACAGTGGAACCCCCCCCCCCCGCTTATTGGAATTCACCCATGACAACTTCAGCAAAGAAGGAAAAAGAATAGGACATTGAACTAAATAATGATTAATAGTGTCATTAGATTATAAAATTTAATTACTTGATTTAAAATCTAATGGCCCTGTGCATCAGCAAGAAAGTATAATTTCGCCCCTCCATGCACAACCAAAAAGCTAGGCGATCTTGATCTAGAGCAATACCCAAAGAAATTGATAAAGAGAAGTTAAGGGGGGGGGAGAGAAATATATATACCAATTTATTACTCTGAAGAAAGACCAATATGATGTATACTTAAGGTGTCTTTTAATTAATTTATTTCTATTTAGATAATTTATACCCAGCCCTTCACCAAATGATCCCAGGTTGGGTTACAATAAGAATAAAACATATCAAAAAATAAAACATAATTAAAAATATAATTAAATTTTTTAAGGCTTAGGGTATTATCCCTACGACTTTAAAATTGGACAGATTGAACCAACATTTATTTATTTAGTTATTTTTGCCAGTCTAGGCTGCCTCCAGATGTGAGATATATCATGCTTTGCTCACGTCACTACATTGGAAATGCTGGACATGTCCCTTGCATTCTCAATAGGGCCCAAACCCTACAATATTGCTATTAACTTTGACCTAAAAGTAGGGTTTTGCACAAATGACATTTTCAGAATTTGATTCAAATCATCTTTAAAATTCAAATTTACCCAAATTCAATTTGAATTTAAAAATAGGAATCTATTTGTTTGAATTTATAATTCAAATTTGCACTTATGAATGTCGACAACATTTGTATGTGCTCATTTGCATTGTTATGCATCCTGTACGCATCCATACACATCCATATGCATCCCATATTTATCCTGTATGCAACCCGTTTTCATCCTGTACAGATCTGTACAAATGCATACGGATGTGGGAAAGATGTGTACCTGGAATTATGCATCGTGTATGTACCTGTACGCATACGAATGTCCAAATAACTCAAACGAATAGATTGGAAAATTCAAAGTTCATTTGAATGTTTCAGTTCAAATTTATAGACATTCAGTTTGAATTCAAATGTTAAAATTTGAACAAATTTGATCGAATTTCAAATGTTTTGAATATTTGTGCACATCCCTACTTATAAGGTGTTAACTTGGACTTATAAGCTCCCAAATGACTTAGGCCCCAAATATCTAAAGTAAAGCCTTCTCCCATATCAACTTGCCAGTGCCTTACGACCTGGAAGGGAGGCCCTCCTGGTTGTCCCACCACCTTCAGTGGTGAAAGGAATGGGCACCCAGGACAGGGCCTTCTCAGTGATGGCCCCCAAGCTATGGAATAGTCTCCCTCTTGAGGTCCGTCAGACCCCTTCATTGTATATGTTTAGGACAGCAGTGAAGATGTACCTCTTTCCCCTGGCCTTTGGCTAAATGGGAATATGCTGTCTCTTTCCACTTTACAGACACTGTTATTGTTTTAATATATATTGTTGTTTTAATATATTTCTTCAGGTATAGGGCAGGATAGAAATGCAAACCAACCAACAAACAAAGGGTAAACTAGCAACAAGACTGGGCTTCCTGTAATAATGCCATGTTTGTTAACAGCTTTCAGAATACCAGCAGCCCACCAAGCATGTTAAAAAAACAAAAGAAATTGGATGGCCATTCCGTTGGCTTCCTGTAGCCTAAAGTGAGCCGATTCCCAAAGCTTGCGATTATTCCTCCTGTCTTTCCAGGTGCAGCAAGACACAATTGCAGGATCTTGTTTTGTTCCTACACTGTCTGTTGCTATCTGGAAGCAGAACTAATTTGAATTGTATTCTAAGCCACATCCACACATAATAGAACTTTTTGTTTAGTTTTTTTTTTAAATCATTTTAATATATTCATCACGTTACAAATCCCCAGAATTTATCAGCTAGGTCTGTAATGGCCACTTACTTACAATACACAAGCTAGGAACAGAGGGTCACCATTCACTGAACCTGCAGCTAAGACTATTTGCCTCTAGCATGCACTCCCCCTGGCACATTTAAGAATTGTGGCTGCTTTGGAATTAGACTGAGAGGTGCTGGTTTTGTTTTATTTCCTGATAATTGTTCTGTATTAGTGTTGTTACTATGGCATTGCTATATTTTGAATTATATATTATAAAGTCATCCATGATTCCCCCCCCCTTTACTATTATTTGCAAAAGTCGTATATAAATGAGCTGATTGGTAATAAAATTCTCTTTTCTAGTGCACCCAAGTCAGTAATTAATCAGACACAACAGGATTTTCCATTCTAAAGCTACTTGAATAATTTTGACTGACTACGAATTTCTCTCTCTCTCTGAGCACAAGGTGGCTAGACTTTTCCTTTTCCCCTCCATGGATAACTAAGAACAATTACTTGAATCCCAGGGTGTTACTTTTCTCTTTTGCAAAAACCTATTTCCTGTTGTGCCATAATGGTCCCACCCTCCAAAGTTGGCTCTCAGCAGACGCCTGCCTGTTGACTCTAGTTGTTGTGTGATTGCTTGCATTACCTATGAACAACTCTTTACTGGCTGGTATACCAGACCAGCAAGCAATCTAGGAGACTGCTTTGTTGGTGCAATCCATGTTGGTGCAATCTACAGTATGGGAGTTCCTCCCCTGCCCCCCGTTAGTACGCTTTGTCTGCACAGGACAGTGTGTAGACTGGACCAAGGGTCGACTAGCACATTAGGGCATGCAGAATCGGACCACCAAGGCTGCAATCAGTCGTCTGGGCCTTTGGAGCTTTCAGACATCCCCTGTGATGGTCTGAAGCAAGCTTGAGAGCTGCTGCATGGTCTGGACTGGAACAGAACAGAACAGGCTATTCCATGGAGACAGCATTGTTCTGGTCCAGGAGCCATCTGCCCAAGGGGACTGGTATATTTGGTCCAGCCTACTAAAAAGTAAGTATATAAAGGCTCCAAGTCTGGAATGCAGTCAGATGCTTGTCCATTCTGGTCTTGCTAACACCTACAATACTGTGTTAGCTAATATTGGAACATGCAGGCAACTGAAGTGTTCTTCCATAGAGTGGAGAAACATACCCCTTTCCATGAGGGCACCTTGGATGATATTTGCACCTTTTCTGGTATGGTGCACTTTTTATGGAAGCCGTCATGTTGCTACACATGGAAATATGGCATCATTATGTCCATTAGGAAGATTACAGGAAGAGGTTATCTGGGAGCTGTCCACAGTCCTGCAGATATTGATTCATGGGAACTGACTCTCAAAAACAAATCATTGACAATATTTCTATATGTGAAATACATACTAGTCAGACTTGGGTACTTCTCAGCACAGAGGGAACTCCCTACTACAGAGGAGAATATAATCTAAGTCCTGCTTTTTTAATAGAATAGAACTGTATGTCTAAATCATCATGTTCAACAAACTTTGACAGCTCCACTTTGAAGGTTCATGTAGGAAATTTGTGGTCTAAGAAGTGGCCCTCATATGAAAGGTTTTTTCACTGAAATCAATGGATCATTTCTAAGAAACTGCATTTGATTCAGTTCTAAGTCAGAAGAATGATAGCAAGTCTTGTTTATATGCAGAAAAGCTCATTTCTGCAATTTAAAATCCAGTTACTAGCAAGTATTGATTGCCACCCATCACATTATTCTGAGCTGGGATTTCATCATTTTATAAGAGGATGAATTTGTTGTCCTGGTCCTGTTACTAAGCATTTTCTTTCCCTACTAAGTCTGCAGAGTCAATAACCTATTAATATTCAGTGCTCCATTACAGAGAAGCCACAAACAGTTTAAATTTCCAGACTACACAAAAATCTATAATGCAAAATAATGCTGATGAACTACAGCATGTTTGTTTTCAATGAAGCGTCATATTTCTTCCTGCAGCTATGCTAATATTTATACCCTGCATGGCAAGTTCTGAAAAATGGGATAACAACTGCAAGGCTGTGATACATTTTCACAGGATAAAGGCAGCAAACAGTATTGTTCTTACAGTACACGCAACCAGACAGCCTGAGAGAATGCCTTTCAACCTTTTCATCTCAGCAAAGAACACAGATAATTAACTAGGTAATTTTTCCTTCTTGCCTCATAACATATATATTTTTGTTTTATATTCTATTTTAAAAATTCTGAGAACGATTTTCAACAGTTGAGTATATGTATACTAAATAAAAAATAAGTTTCAGGTGTATCATATATTCAGTAATGGGTCAAACGCTCACACACACATATAAAGATTACATATTAGGACAGGATCTGTTCTTTTCACAAATCCTCCTAATTTTTCTTCCTTCTTTTTTAAAAAAGTCAATCAAGCTTTATGGATTAGTCATGTATGGCCATATCAAGTTTAGAAAAAGACAAAAAACATACAAAGCATACAAATATAAAATCATGAATCAGAAAAATACTGTGATAAGACACCAACTCAGTGAATAATTTAAGAACATAAGGAGAGACCTGCTGGATCAGGCCACAGCCCATCTAGTCCAGCATCCCATCACACACAGTGCCCCCCCCAAATGCTCATGGGAATCTCAAGCAGAAGACAAGACAAATCCTTTACCTGGTGCAAATGGCACTAGAGGGACTTTGGGTGTTTTTCCACTGTCACTAAAAGTACCCATTAAGAACCCATTAATGGGTACAAAATGGCATTTTTGTATCCATTAATGGGTACTTAATGGGTACTTCTAGTGACAGTGGAAAAACACCCTTTGTCTCCTCAGCCTGGAGGATGTACCTAGGTTATCCATTCTAGTAGCCATTGATGCATCTGTTGTCCATGAATTTATCTAACCCTTTCTCAAAGCCATTTAGGCTGGTTGCTGTTACCACCTTTTCTGGCAGCAAATTCTATAGCCTGATGACCCTCTGGGTGAAGCAATACTTCCCCTTGTCTGATCTGACCCTCCTACCCATCAGCTTCATAGAACGCCCCTTGGTTCTAGTGTTGTGTGATAGGGAGAGGGAAAATCTCTATTCACCTTTTCTATACCATGCATGACTTTATATCCGTCCTAAATCAGGCAACCTCAAAAAAAAAAAAAAAAATCTACCCTGTATGTCAGCTGGATGTTTTATCCTTGCAGAAGGTAAGTCAACTTATGTTCTGCATTCAAATGGGACACACTTAATTTTTCTAAATATGCTGAACTAAGCCCTAACCAGTCTGGCCAATGAGAAGGAATGAAGGCAACTGAATCGGCAATTGCAGGAATGGTGGAAAACGAGATGTTGAGGAGGAGCACCATTCTAAGTTACATGGTGCCTTTGAAGCCAGTTTTTAACTTGGTGGGGGAATCCTTCAAAAATGCAAAATCATCTGGCATGCCACTATCTATTGCCTAGGTGTCAATAGCTACCCTGGATAAATGGGTAAATTCTACTGGACCTAAGACTCTGCTGTCAAGTAACATTGCCAGACTCAACCACACCCACTTTCAAAGTTGAGCTTTGAAAAATACATCATTACTGCAGGGGCGGGTAATCCATTGAAACGGTCCACTCTGGAAACTTCTACAATCTGATGGCTTATTGAATGTTCTGAGGGAATTTCTAGAAACCAGAGCTGGGCATTCTGTTGGGAAGCTTTTTCATTTATAGAAACAGACACACAAAAGGCTATTGAAACAATTGCTTTTCCTGGCCCTGTAAATCCTGAGGTGTTCCTTACTCCTCTCAGAAGCTTTGAGTGATGAAAAGGGTCAGAAATGGATCAGCAATTAAACCTACATGGCTGACTGGTGGTTTCTGCTGTAGCATCAGCTATACCATGTTTAGATCTTCCACTTTTCCCAAGGGCCCAGTGGGAAACAGTGCCATGGCTTTCCCTCTTAACATGGGAATTTGCCAGATAACAGTGCCTGGATATGCAGGATGGTTTATTGAATCCTGCATTAAGTAGGGGGTTGGACCCAATGATGTGCAAAGTCCAATTTATGTTCAAAAATTTATGTTCAACAATTGTTTGTGTTGGTGGATATTCTATTCAAAATGAACATGCAGTCATTTACATTTCCAAAAATCTGATCAAACCAAACCAGTCTCCTTACTGCAGACATCAACGATTTGATTGAACAGTTATGTTTCACTCTGTTTTTGCCCATTAAAAGGAAATATATATAATTTGAAGTGAAGAATTGAATATGAACAACTTTTTTTATTGAGTGAAATAAACAAATGAGTGTTGGTAATATGAACATGCAGATTTCATTGGTGCATATCCCTATTTCCAGCTTTATGATTCAGCATCTAAACCAGAAGACTGGCTGAGCACCCACTAAAGAAAATTAACCTGCTAGCTGATGAGGAGAAATGAGACACCGGGAAAAGGATCATGTATCCGTGATAAGAAGCCATGATAAATTTTAATTTTATCAAAATGTTATGTATTCTTTCAGATGTCAGTAATCAAGATACACATTCCTCAGAAACTACTGTTGTGTTAGTAGGCCCCTAGGCCTTGTGTCTAGGATGTACCAAAGGGCACTACCATATACCCAAAACTGTTTAATACCAATTAAGAAATAACTGGGGGGAATTTTCAGGCTGATAACCAAGTCTACCTATATACCATATCTGATAACAAAAAAACAATAAAATGATCAAATCTGACCTCATTTAAAATTCAAGTAAAAAGTGATAACTGTAATGAACAGTAATTAATAAGGATACCTAATAGTGTATGCAATTTCTTCATTTGTCTCTTTAAAAAACTGTTCTGGCGGTACAGTTGGATGAATCATTAAAGCCATTCTCTGAATGATAAGGCAGAAGCTATTCGCTTTGGCATAGGGCAAAATATATTATCTTTCCAGTTTCAATAACACTGCTACATAGTTTATTTGCTATTCCACATTGCTGTTTAAGGTAAAAGCTACCTGGAAAGCAAATAATGTAAGAGTTAAGTGTTCAGTTTTAAAATAAAATAACTTGGAGATGGTTTTGAAAGAAACAAAACAAAGCACTGTAAACTGATAGGGGAGACTTACTGATGTCAGTAGGGCAGATACAAAATTTACCAGTTATTTATTTTAGAAATTTTAAAGGTTTGGCACAGGACCGTCATCTCTGGCTGGTAAAGGTCTCTTCGAGGAATATATATAATGCTTCCTTCAAGAGCTTATTTCCTTTCAGAAGGAAAAAATAAATCCCTCATACATTCTGCCTTTTTTTAAAAAAGGAAAAAATAAAGAACAGCCTGTGATAAAACTCTTTGCTCAGCTGTCCAGCACCTGATGGCAATGAGTGCTAAACAGGCTCCATTAGGCCCAGTTAGGCTTGAGCAGGAAGGTCCACTGGTGACAGCGCAATTGTCTGGTGAGGGGTCATTTCTGCTTACAGTGGGCATGGTGGAGACACAGGTTCATAGCTCAGAAGAGAGCTGTGACTAGCCTAAGGTCACCCAGCTGGCTTCATGGGGGGGGGAGCGGAATCAAACCCGGTATTCCCAGATAAGAGTCCGATTCCCTAACCACTAGACCGAATTGGCTCACTAATGATACTGGGCTTCTTGTAATAGCTCTTTTGCCATTGTTCTTCACAAATGTGAAAAATTTTCAGGTCCTTTTCAAATACAGAAAAACAACAGCAATGTGAGAAATTACATGAAGCTCCCTCTGTACATCACACCTCACCCTAATACTTCTTGGCTCAGCTGATGTTTCCAAACTGATACAATTTTGGGGGGAAAGTGAAGAGAGTAGAATGTATTTTTCCTCATAAAAGCTTAAGGGGAAAACATCATGGTGGATTTTTTTTTTGAGTGATATGAATGTTTCACGCCTGTAATTAAAACACTAATTGCGAGAACAGCCTCTGATCAGCAAATTAGAGAAGATCACACTTTGTTACTTCTGGAAAGGTTATTCCACAGAAATAACTTATTAGTCATCTTTAGCAGATAAGGAAGATTTGAGACACATGTTCTTCCTTTTATAAAAAGGGCAAGACGGGAAAGGGGGAAATGCCTGCCAAGGTTGCTTCCATTTCTCTGTAGCCAAGTGGCAATGTTAATTCCATTGCACAAAAATAAGTATTTCTGTAGGAAAGCTTTTACTAGCTGTTTCCACATTCTTAAGAATCTACTCACTAAGAATAATTTGATATTTTTTTGTTTATTTTCACACAGTCACTGTCTTTGTGGTTGCTAGCACTTGACTTCTACGACTTGAAATCAATATACTGTACTTTACTCATTTTAATTCCTATTTCTAAAATTTCCAACAGCAGATATACAAGGTAACTAATAAACTACATTTTACCTCTGCTAGAAATGATAGAAATTATAGTAATATTGTAATTATAGCATTTTAGTTGTCTCTGGAAATGTTTACCCTCAAGTGGGGATAATTCTAGATTAAAAGAATACAGCTTATTAAAAAACAATGATGTTATAATACTATTCAGATATCTACATTTACTTAGGCTAATTTTCATCATTCTTTTCAAAATATCTAATTGGTTAGCCCATAAACCAATGCTTATTTACTATTCCATCCTCCACACTATGCAAACACATTCTATACTTGATAACCAGCATTCAGTACAGTTTGAATTCAGCTGTACTGTTAAGATATTCCTTAGCTTTGGTACTGTGTGTGCAAAATGACTTGAATAGTTTTTAAACATTTGATGCTCTCTCTGACAATTATTTTTAGAAGTTCTGTTCTATCTTTGCAGAATATTCTCTCAATTATCCTTTTCTTTGCTATCAAAACTTTCTTTAAAAATAGGTTGACAATATCTTCAGCATTGCTGGAACTCTTGTTCTCTGACACACCAGATTTCTGTAATCCATTTTCCCCAAAGTAAATATTTTATGCCAAGAAAAACAATAGTACAATCTTATGCCAATATATTTTTGCAGTGGAAGTGATGAGCTCCTTCAATGAATCTCAATCATCTAAATTCTGTGCTGATAAATGCCTTTCTGTTCCTCAGTGAATTAATACCCTCCCCAGTATCTTCTGTACATGAATCTCTTGGGAATCCAACTCTGCTTTAATGCTTTGATTATGCCATACCACATGCTGCCATTAATAGCCTGCTAAATCAAAACTACCGCAGCCCTTGACACCTACCATGGTGAGTCTGTAAAAAAAAAAAGAGCCATTACTTAAGTACATAATTTGAGTTTATTACAACTTTATTGCTTAGCTGTCAGAAAAATGATGTGCAAATAAATATTTAATAAGAGAAGGTTCAAGCATGCATGGCTTTGGCTATGGGCAAACATGCATCCATGATTGTAAACTTATGGCAGCTATTATACCTTGACATTTAAGACAATATTGACACATAATTTTAAGGTGTTTATTGTGCCATAGCAAATGACAACACATTGTGCTGATACGGTGTCTCTCGGGAATCCCCATCACTTTTTCAACTGGTAAATTATTAACAACTCAAAGCACTCTATGACTGGTTTTTGACAAGTATGTTTGTTTAGATGCTGGTCCTAAGAGATAAATCTAACTCTGGATATTATGAAATTCTGTGAATTAAAGAAATCAAACTCCAAATGTAGCTTTCCTATATTTTTCATAGGAGTGAATGAATGTTGTTTTCCTTATATGGTAGAAGAAACAAAGGGGTCGTCCCCATGGTCTCCAATTATTGCACTGCAGAATTGGGCCATCCTTAATCTGAATTGCAGTTTGGATTAAGAGGTCCCCATGAGGTGGAGGAGAGCGCAGGTACACTTCGAATTCACCTGTCCCCAAGCAAATGTGGTAAACCCTGGCATTGGGGAAACCGCATCCTTTTTTCTCCACCCCCTTTGCCCTGATTGGAAGCTTTTAGCAGACGTGCACACGTCTGCATGACAGCAAGCACAGACATGTGCTTGGAGAAGAAGGGCTCGGGCTGGAGGGATCCCCCCTCCCCCTCCACTCTTGAAGTATGACAGTCAGCCAGAGAATGAGAGGAGAGCCAGACAACTGACCTAAAATGTTGAGGCAGCTTTTGCTTCCCAGCACCAGTAAGCTCCAATCGTCAGCAAGGAGCTAATTAATATGCACCTCTCTCTAACTTGCCTGTGAGCTCTGGCAAGGAGCTAATTAATATGCACCTCTCTGTCTGTGAGCTCCAATGAGTCAGCCTCCAACCAGCCTGACTGGCAAGGAGAAATTAATATGCATCTCTTTAAGGCTTGAAGGCAACAGGCAGCTTGAATCCTTTAGTATTCCTGTTCTGCAGCCCCATGAGCGCACATGTCTCTGTGTGTGAGAAGACAAATGACAGTGCAAATGACAGCATCCTAATGACACCCCTAATGAACGATGACCCAGCAGCATTCACATGACCCCAGGACAATACGTGTTAGCCCCTTATTTCAGATGTAGTACATTTGCAAAGTGGGTTTTTTAAAAAAACATATTGTCTCGCATGTAGCCCATATTAGGACTTTGCATGGAGACACTTGCAAGGCAAAGCAGGGTTAAATTCAGAATAAAAATTGCATGGAGATGGGCCCAAAGTATGTAATCAGTTACATAAAGTATGGGATAAAGTTTTAATTGATTGTGCAAAATTAAATTACTTTGTGTCATAAAATGGATAGGCATAGACATAGTTCTTAGTGGCTCTTACCTGTATAAAATGACTGAATAATCTGCACTTTGACTTCCAACTTTCACCTTCAAAATTTGTACTAAAGATTTGCCATGAACAACACAGGCAGAACTTAAATATTAAATATTAATAGTCCAACCTCTGACAAAAGCAGAGCAAGGCTCTGGCATCACTTCCATCAGAGACCTTCTTATTGGAATTTTATTCCTACTTTAGATGAAGCAGAATTTCACTGCTGACCATATAATGCCCTCAAATTATTTGTCCAATAAGAATTACTTCCCACGACATTCATTGGGAAAATCTGTTAGGCCTTAAAATACAAATTACACATGCTCTTGTTGGAGTAAGGTTGATTAATATCTATTTTAAAGATTTATTTATTTACTTACATTCTTATCCCTATGTCTTATACCCAAAGGGTTCAGGGTGAGACATGATAAAATCACTATAAATAGAGCCTGCTGTCTCTTCTCTGCACTCCTCAGGCAAGATGAATAGATTGCATGTTAGTGTAGGATGAGTGATGAAAGGCAAGACAAACATAACAAATGTAAATCAATGCATAAGAAATTTCCATTTAGAGTGTTTTAATGGAATAATTAATCTGCATAATCTGCAACTATATTTAGTTGCAGAAAGAGATAAAAATTCCTTCCATTTTAGCTGCTGGCAAAATAGTTACAAAAGGATTAACAGCTCATGCTTATAATTTGTTGTTGGTGTTCAGAAAAGTTGCAGACAAGTTTCAAGTGCGGAACATCATGGGTGTTTTTCCACGGCAGCCCTTAGATCCAGATCTAAGAAGATCCGGATTAAGGGAAGCACCCAATGTGTTTCCAAGGGAGGTGTAGCACCCATTAGCAATGGGTGGTAACACCCCTGCTGTGGAAACAGCTTTGCACCCATGTGGGGAATCCGGATCGACCCCTAAGGGGTCAGTGTGTTTCGGGGGGCAGGTGTTTCGGGGGGCAGGGTGGCGCAATCTTCGAAGCCACTTCGAATTGACTTCGAAGTCATTTCAAAGTCATTTTGAAGTCACTTCAAAGTCTGTGCAAAATAGCTCCGGAGTGCCTTTGAAGTCTGTGCTGATCTTTGGAGTGAACTTTGAAATGACTCTGGAGGCACTTCGGAGTCACTTCGAAGTTGACTCCGAAGATCAGCACAGACCTCAAAGGCACTTGAGAGCTATTTTGCACAGACTTCGAAACGACTTCAGAATGACTTCAAAGTGACTTCGGAGCCTAGGTTTAGGGGGCCCCAATGGGTGCATCCCCTCCCCCTAGCCTCCTTTGGACCCATTGCCTGTTTCCAGTGGAAACAGGCTCCCTTTAATCCAGATTTTCTGGCAGAAGACCCCATTAATGGGGTCTACAGAAAATCTGGATTAAAGGGCAAAATGTACCCATTAGATTCGGATTTCCCCCATGGCAGTGGAAACAATCGGGTCCCAAATGGGTGCCGTGGTGGAAATGGGATCATCCGGCTCACACCCAAATGGCTCCTAAATGGGTGCAAAAATGGGTACTTTTTGACAGTGGAAAAACACCCTATGTCTCAATCTATTTTCTATTCCTTCTCTCATACCTATACAAACATGTTATCTGCAAATCCATTTGTATAAATGTATGAACTTCACATATCATTTATGCCACCACAACAGGTTGATAATTGGTCATTGTTGGGTAACAGTAGTGGGATGAGACGCTGCTTCGAAGTCTTATTTTCACATGACCAGACTGCCTTTTTCAGGACAACAGATTGATTGGTGCTTACTCACTGTTTATTATTCACTGTTTTTAAAAACAAAAAAACAAAAAAAATCTACAACCAAGGGTGTTCAGAATAGTAAAAAAAAATAAAAAATAACAGGCATATTCAAAGCAAAATGATGAACACATTAAATGTAATGTTAAATCAAATATTTAAAAGCTTCAACAGCATTAAAACATCGAAATAAGGTTAACAGAAGGTTCTTTAATGCTTACCATTATTTTGTTTGTTGGGAACAGCCACGGAAGATCTTTGCTTATTAACAGATTTCCTGCTACCAACGAGGTCTAGAACACTTGTACCATTTGTGAGATACACTTTTGTGGATAAATCTGTCTCTAGTCAAGTGTTCTGATATTCAGAAATGTGTTTTTTGCTGACAAAATTTTCAGGTCTATTGTGCCATTTTTCAGGCAATTCTTATATAAACTGCTCGTCAATATGTGATTCACTCAAACTGATTCTGCTTTTGTGGGTGTGATTGCACCTTGAAATTAAGTGAATAGGTTGATATAAATGGGATTTTAGAGGAAGCTTTCCAAGCATAACATGGAACAACCTGAAAAAAACAACAACTCTGTTGTATTTCAGCTCTGTCTCTTTTGAAATCTGAGGCTACATCCTGATGCATCCTTACTGTGTGAATGATCATGGCAGTTGTGAGGCAAATGGGAGGCCAATAATGCAGCTACCATCACTGTGCAGGGCCAAAATTCTGCTGCACTTCCAGTGGCACTTTTGGCCTTCATCGGTGAATATGGCTACATGATGATCCAGAACAGTATGCAGTATAGACCATACATGTCCCCAGGGTGGCAGTTCCAAATCCTTTTCCAGATCTTGCTGTTCTAATGATATCTATTGCTTCTGCCTATTGCTTCATGTATCATTCCCATAGTAACTACAGCTGCTTGCTTGGATGGCAGCTTCAACCAAAGGCAACAATACCAAGTTTTGATCTTTGGTACTTTCTGAAGGATTTTTGAAAACCTGTACTTTTTTTATGTCAAGGACACTCATAGGTTTTGCTTCCTTTTTGGATATAAATTCCGTCAGATTTCATTCTTATGTCTGCTGCTATCCCTCACACAGTCTTTTAAGGCCCTGAAATCTGAAGTTACTGAATACCATGGGGTTTACTTCCCAAGAGTACTGGATAGTTAAACATTTTTAAATTCAACTGATTTCCTTTCTGCAATTGCTGAGGTGGTCCAGAATCATCATCCTTGTATGCTTCATCCATGCAGGATGGAGAGTAGATTGGACCAGGATATCTAAAATGGCATCATGGTTCAGTCTACCGGCATAATAGAGGATGGACCACAGTAGGGGTGGACCATTTAGAAGGCCACTTCTATGGTCCAGTATACCATGGGACTCATTATGCTGGTGCAACAAGATATGTTGGCACAATGGCCCCTGTGCCAACTCTGCAGCTGGTGCAAACTTTGGAGCCAGTCCAAGGCCTGGAACAGAATATGGTCAGCCTTGCTCCACATCAGGAGTCAGCTATCCCTGTGTGGTCCAGCCTATCTGGTCCATTCCATGAAAGATAAGTGCGCAAAAACCCTGACATAAAAACAAAGTTTCTGTTACTACCAAAACTCATTAGTGTCATATCTGTAAAGCCTTTTCCATAGGTTTATACATTACAGTGGAGAGCTGTTTCTGGGTAGGAGTTTAAAGTCCCTGTTGCTACCTTGAGGTGAGGAACAAAGTGCAATGAGGAAGAATGCTTTGACAGTGACCGGTACCCCCTTAGCTCACAGAAAGTCAGCTGTAATGTGTAGGGAGGGACCCAGTTTGGTCTAGTGGTTAGGGGGCCAGACTCGAGTTTGATTCCACACTCCTGCATGAACCCAACTGGTTGACCTTGGGCTGGTCACAGCTCTCTTCTGAGCTCTCAAACCCCACCTACCTCACAGGGTGTTCTGTTGTTCGGGGGGGGGGGAGAACAGAAGTTTTGTCAGCCACTTTGAATCCCCTTAAATGGATGAAAAAAGTGGGGTAGACAAGCCAACTCTTCTTCTTCCAAACTGACCAAGGCAGCAGCTGCTTAAATGGCCTTCTGAAACAGTTGGGTGGTGCCTGAGATGGCTCTCCACTCCTATCAGCTCTCCCTCTATGTGATGCACTTATAATTATAATACTATTCATCAACATCAAGGATGGATGTACTGCTGATCTTTGAAGTTGAGCAGAATCAGCCTGTTTACTTGGAAAAGAGACTGCCTAATAATACTATATTAGGTACTGTGGACTAGAATGGAAAGTTGAAAAATATCCCAGGAGAAGATAATGTCAAACCATTGCCAAAAAGGCATCATGAATTTATTTGTGCAGTCACTGGACATTGAGTTTGGGTTGATAGGCCTTAACTTTACCTTAACATTAAAAAAAACCAAATATCAAAAGTCTAATACCAAGAGTTCTGTGAACCATTTAACTTTCATTTCTATTTGTGGTTTGCACAAAAGGAAAAATAGAGGAAATGTCACCAAACGACACAATTTGTGCAAATGCTGCACAAACTGCAATAGGTGTGTTAGGAAAATTCCAGACCACTATGAAAACAAGTTGCCACTCTATTAGCAAATGCTATTCATGTTCGTTTCTTAATGAGCAGATGGGTCAGAGAGAAAAAGATTCCTTTAATTTTTTGTATGCTGCAGCATAGGAAGTTCGCTTTCCATAACCCCATCAAGACAAACTTCGAACCTCCCACATTCCAGGACACAATTTATACCTAGACCAGGGCCGGCAATTACAATTTCCCATTATGCCTTCCAAGTACAGAAAGACATACATATCAGATTTCTCTGACATGCGCAGTAAAAACAAAGTCC
>MTQE01000390.1:5275695-5286484 GCA_014337955.1 Aspidoscelis marmoratus
CCTCTTATCATGTCTCTTGGCAAACACACTGTCCTTGAGAACATTCCTCAAGGAATATAGACATTTCTGGCTTTTTGTACAAGCAAATTATCACTGTACAACCTTTAATTGTTACTGAATGTTTAGTAATTATAAAGGCAAGAGAATGCACAATCTTAGCTTAACTCAGGGCCTGTCATAGTCTGCACTAGCATGCAGACAGCAAGCAACTGTTCTGGGATATATTCTGGAATAAGGCCCAAAGCAGAAAGAGCCTTAGTTGTTGTTTTTAAAAGTAATTGTATGTAAGAAAAGTGTTAAGTGATTTTACCCTTGCAATATAGCCTAATATTGTTATAATACTGTAGGCAATCTCTATCTGCCTTGTAATCACCAGTCTTTTCCTTCCACTAGTACATAAGCAGTCATTCCATCATAGCGGGAAAGGAAAGGAAAGGAAAGGAAAGGAAAGGAAAGGAAAGGAAAGGAAGGATGGGACTTCCATGACACTTTTTTGCTCTTGTTCGTCTTCCCTCCCAATTCTCCTTTCATATTGTTTTATATCATTTTCCTTTTACTATAAACATGAGGAAGAATTTTTCAGGTGCAAGTATTAGCTAAAAACATACTAGAAAAAGAATGGGGTTTTTTTAGAACACAAGCCCTGTTGGATCAGGCCACAACCCATCTAGTTCAGCATCCTATATCACAGTGGCCCACAAAACAGAAGACAAAGACAAACCATTTGCTTTCAGTTCCCTGAAAATGGCTTTGAAGAGGATTCTGCCTTTCTCTCCAATCCAAAGGCAGTACTAGGCATCCACTCTAGTAGCCACTAATACACCTCTCCTGCATGAATTTATATAATCCTTTCTCAAAGTCATTCAGACTGATTGTTGTCACCACCTCTTCTGGTAGTCAATTCCATAGAATGATGACTCTCTGGAAGGAGGAGGCTGAGAGAGAATAAGGCATGGCAAACATAAAGTATAATTCAGCATTATTATCCAGTTTCCTGGTGAATTATTTCACCTTTAATGGGAAAAGCAGGCTCAGGATTGTTTTGAACCATTATAGCAACCACATGGGATCATTAACTGCTTGTCTACCCACTGGTGAAAAATAAGAGTAATTCTTAAAAACAAGGTGTTACTGATGCTATAAAAATGTCAAAGATCAAAGGGGGGGGGGAAACCCTACAATCTGACAACCTCTTATAGATGCAATCCAACCTGAGAAGACTATGTTCTATCCTCCAAATTTTAATGTCCTGAATCACCAGTCCAACTCTTCAGAGTTACTTACATGCTCTTTATAACTTTTTGTCTAGCTGTAAGCTTTTTATTATGATTCATACGTGTTGTGGAAGAATGCAGTCCAATAGAAATAACAGACATCAAACAAATGCAGGTTCATCACACCGCTGAGTGATTGCCACACAGCAGAAGAACCTGTGGTGTTAGTGAGGATCACTCTGAAAAATCTTCTTCTTAACTAGGGAGAATATAGAGAGTACAGGTGTGCATGTATGGAATTTTCCGTATTCGATTCAAATCGAATATCAAAAGATTTGAGTCAATTTGAATGTTTAAAATTTGAATGTATTCACATTCTATTCAAATACATTTGTATCTATTCATACAATTATTCTATTTATCTTTAAAGATATGAATGTTGACATCTATCCATACACATCTGCACACATCCATATGCATCCATACACATTCGTACACATCCCGTTTTTATCCCGTATGCATCCCATTTTCGTCCCATATGTATACACACAAATGCGTACAGATACGAATAAGATGCATATGGATACGTATGTAATGCATACTTATTCGTGCACATACAAATATCTGAATAATTCATACGAATGATCTGAAAAATTCAAAATTGGTTTGAATGTGTTAATTTGAATGTAGAGACTTTCAGTTCAAATTCAAATGTCCAAATCAAACAAATTCAATTGAATTTCAAATGTTTCAAATATTCAAGCACATCCCTAATAGAGAGAAAGAAAAGAACTGAATTCTTCTGAATAAATAAATTAGAACAGCAATACTTTAGTTTGGCCAAGGCATTAATGACATAAAAACAAAGAAAGTACACCTAGCTAATGAACAACCCTCAAGCTAAGAATCTACGGTAGCCCAACTTTACTTTAAAGTAAGTTTCTTGGTTCTTAGAATAACATTTTATCCATTATGTATAGAGATATAATTTGTCATGATGACAAACGAATGACATTTCCCTCCATTGAGGCCATTTGAATTCATCACATATTTTGACAGGTACACGCTTCTGAAGACAGCATTTGCCAAGAGATGTCATCGCAGCTTACCAGATCTTTTCTCTAGAGATCTGAAAATAGTAATTTAGTGAAAAGTTCAAAGAGAGAACAGCAGGGAGGAAAAGCCCTGAAATTTTGCAATTGTATTGCAGTCCAGGAGATTGAAGCCTCCTCCCTCCTGCTCTGAGGAAATAAAAGCTGTTATTTGGATTACTTTCTCCACTTCACTACAGCGGAAACTCCCATGTGAAATGCAAACAAATTAGAAGTCCTTTTGGAAAACAGTTATGGCAAGTTTGGGAATAAGTACATATAGCAGACACAAAATAGAGAGAGAAATTATCAGTCCTTCTTCTCTTGGGGATTTTCTGTGAGGTGAGCATGATGGAAAACTAGTGGCTGGCAGTTAAAAAGCCAAAGGCAAAACTGGGAAAGAAACAGGAAAATAATAGCCACCTGAAGGAATCCTGGACAGGGAAAAATTAACAAAGGGAGGAAAAAAATCTAACAAATCAAGGTTAAATACCAAAGTCGCAAAAAAGTGAAAAGACATTATTCTTAGGAAGTACCATCTGAAATGATAATTCTGTAGCAAGCTGTAAGGCCAAAGGTTTCCTCCAAAGGGAGCCACCAACACTTGCTACATTACAGCCTTTTTCAGAAATGAGCTTCCTTTGGAAGAGAACTGCATGTTATTAGACAGCAGGAGTAATTGGGTATTTCAACATATGTAGGGCTTATGAACTTGTGATAGGCTGTGTCTACATCACCCTGTCCATTCTCAGAGGGTCTTCTCTGGATTCCACAGTCTTTAAAGTTGATGGTGAAGTAATGCCCAGTCTTCTACCTATGGTGCCCAAGGGATGGTCAGTATGAACTCTAAATGTTCCATATAACTCTAGTCTCCTTCTTGAGAGAATGCAAATATAACCCCTTCCCTTAAGTTATACTCACCTCTAATTATACCATTTACTGTCTGTCCTAAATATTTAGTGCATCTATGTTATTTTTCCATTGCTCATTATTCTAAATTTACAATATACATCCAACTCTATGAGCCTTAAAAGCTACCTGATCCACAATATATAATACAAAATACATACACAGAGAAAAAAGTGACATATTGTATCTTCCATCATACCAATCCAATATCACCCCCATCTTCCAAATATAATGACCTGCCTAGCCTAACATCATAATCAATAAACCCCCAAACACTAATATTTCCTGTAACTATTTTCTTATAACTATTTCCTACCACTTCTCTCTCCTTATTTTATGGTGTTTTTCCACTTAGCACTTAATGGATCCCTAATGGGTCCTTAATGGGTACTCTAGTGCTGGTGGAAAAAAACCCTTGCTCTCCAACAGTTATTGGGGTGAGTGGGTTTCCACTAGCACTAGAGTACCCATTAAGGACCTTTAATGGGTCCTTAATGGGTACTCTAGTGCTAAGTGGAAAAACACCCTTAGTCTTCCATTAATAAGATAATTTGCACTACATAATGAATTCACTTTTGGGTGTTCTGGTCAAGTCAAGAAAAGTCACTAAGTTCCTCGGTCTATAATCTTGTGCTCACTAGGTTTTCATTATTCAAATATGATAATCCGGTTTCAAACATCACTCTATATTTTTGTCTTTCGTCACCCAATAACCCTACTGTGTCATTTGTACAAGTCCACAGAGCAGAGATGTGCAAAATATTTTAATTTTGAATTGCCTCTACTATTTCAAGATTTTTTGATCCTGGAACAAAACAACGGAGTTTTAAATGTTTTCTTTCAAGTCCTTTTGGAGACCTAAATTTCCTTGCTAATTGGTGAAAAATAAGGGATCCGCCAAATCAATTCCTTTTAGAACCAGTTCAACAAAAATGTGTGGGAAAGTGTTGAATGGTTCATATTTCAACCAAACCCCCTGCTGGCTCTAGGCTTCACTTTATATCAGAACAAAACTAAAAGGAATTTGAATGGAATGTCCATTAACCACTCCAGTTTGGGTCTAAATTGGATTGGTTTGATGGTATTTTTGCCTTTTTTTCAAAGGTAATTTAAACAATGTTAAAGCAATGAACTGTTTCAATAAAATCAATGAATCACATTGAGGTCCATTGCTTTTGCTGTCCAGATTGATATGAACTAACAGAACAGAACCACAAAAATTAGGTTCAGGCACATCTGTAAAGAGCATTTATCCTATGGAGGCTCCATTTTTAGCACCTGTGAGGATGCAGTCTCAGTTAAAAATTCCCCAAAAACTCTGCCTTTGAGCTAAGTTCCTGTTCACAGCTTCTGTTCTCTGACTGAAAACAAAGCCTTGTGGTGCTAGTAGACTGTCACATTTCTCTTATTTACCAAGTGAAATCACTATCAAGGTGCCTGCAAGTGGCGTGTGGGATTCAGCAGCTCCAGTGAAGCAGACCGCATGACTCAGACTTCCCAACAAAAACATTAAAAACTGTGGCTGTGTGAGTAGACTAGCAACAATTTCACAGAGAGGTTCACTGATTTCCAGAACAAGTCAACTGACAGAAGCCTTTACTTCATGCCTTGCAGCATTTCTTGCTGACCGGAGAGGCTTGGTGGCAAATGGAAATGAGTAAGCACTATATCACCTTGAAGGAAAACTCACAGTGACAACTCCTTGGCACGATGCAAGCAGCAGACCCAGAAACGTAGTATACAATTCTCAGCTCAAAGACCACAAGGATATGTGTGCATATTGATTACTTGTCTTTTCAGTTGCAAAATAAAAACAGGGTTCAATGAATCATGTATACAAAGCACAAATGGGTAGAGAGAGAAAAATGACCAACTACAACAGGAATTATCCCAGCACTATGTCAGGATTGCCACTGGTATCCTTGATAATCCAATCCAATCCAATCCAATCCTGGAATATAGATGAAAAATTTTGGGATATCGCTATTGGGGGGAAAATAATACTGAACCTGGGTTTTGCACACAGGGATATTACTTACCTTGGATCTTTCCACATTTGGCCCAGTAGCCCTCTTGTGGTGTGCTCTGAGTTGGAGGATCTACACTTCAAAGAGCTGTTTCCATACCAAACATGGCTCCTCCGGTCCTGGAATGCACAGCACTGACTTTTACCCCTCCCTCCTTCCATTCACGCCTTTTGCCTGCATCACATCCCCACCATTTTGTGCTGCTCTGACGTTCCAATCCAGCGCAATTGTTGGCTCCTTGTGTAAAAGCCTCGCTGTTTCCCTCTGTCTGTCCTTCCTTCCCTCACCCCTGCCATTTCACACTGCTTTGATCTACAGATCTAGCACAAAACACAAGGGAAAGTAATCTTTAACATAAGAAGCTGTGCTATGGTGGGCTGCCAAAGGATTCCACTGAATTGGGGAGAGGCTTATATAGGGAGTGTGGTTTGAATTGCCCACCTGGATGATGTCAGAGTATGATGGAGGAGGGAGAGGAAGTCCACAGGGGGAGAAGCTAAGAGTGGCAACACACACACACACACACACACACACACACACACACACACACACACACACACACACACACACACACAAATCAGACCTCACTGCAGATTTTTAAAAACCCTGCTTTAAATCTGAATTAAAATGCTCAGGGGGAACCTGGCCAATATGAATTTTTCTTCATTTCTGCCCAAACCATCTATTCTGCAGCTTTCAAAAGGTACAATGATGTCCGACTTTCTTTATGATAGGGACAGAGTAGTTGCCTTCAAAATAAACACAGAAGCACCTTGAGGCAGGGACTTCTGTTGAAGCATTCTTCCCCCATGTTGCTGGGCACTTCCTGGTCTGCATGTCCAGGAGACATCCCATTTATCATTAATATAGTCTCTGAAGAGATGCAGTTGCTCCATGAGGGAGGAGATGTGTCCCAAGCTCCCCAGGTCTTCTCAGTGTTCCCTCTTACAAGAAAGCCACCCAGAACCATTAAAACCCAAATCGTTCCAGGGTGCTATTTTCTCAATTTAAATACTAATCCAACTACACTATAGTAAAAATAACGTTGGGACTTCAAGGCCTGCTGATCTCTGAATGGAACTAGTGGACCTGAATTTGGGATTAGCAGCCTATTTCCCAACATTTGGTATCTCAGTAGGTAACCATTTGCTCCTGAAAGGAGTGGTCCAGGAACACTCTTCCAGACTAGCAGATAAAAATCTGCAGTTAGTAGAAAAACCGCAGCTTACCTAGCTGCAAAGTCATGATGCGTTGTCCTCACTTGAAATGGAAGTCCGCAGCTTCTTCCTCAGCAGCTGCAAGAGTTCTGTGGTGCCCGTGGTGAGGCACGCATCACGTGGGATTGGGCAGCCAATGGGATCCGAGTTGTAGGCTCAGCCATCATGCGTTGTTTCTTGCCATCCTGTTAGGATGGCGGGAAACTCTGAATTCACCTGATACTGTGGAGTGAGTGTTGATTGTTCCACAGCAGGTAAATTCAAAGTAGCGGCGGCACACGAAGTAGCGGGCATCAGGTGTGATGTCCATGCACTGGCTGTGCATCAGAATGCGCAGTATCCCCCCATTCTGGATACATCCGCTATGCCAGCATTATCATGCAGAAGGGAGGCCAGTTTGATCTTGTGGTTAGCATACTGGACTCATATCTCGTAGTCACATTGTGTGATTCTGTACTCCTCCACAAAATCAGTTGGGTGCCTTTGAGCTAGTCATAGCTCTCATTCTGAGCTCTCACAGCCCCACCCATCTCTTCAGTGGAGAGAAGAATAGAAAGCTTTAGCAGTTGCTTTGAATCCCCTTAAATGGGTGAGAAAAGCAGATTAGAAATGCTAATCGTACAAAAGCTGGTGTGGAACACCAGCAAGTGCAGAAAGGCCCAGTGAAGCAGAAAGGAGGGGACTGTTGGAATCATGATAGGACTAATATCTGAGGTTTGATCTAAACCAACAGATCTCAATCAACCCAAGGAAAGTGAAAGCTTTCAGATTAGTAGTTAACACCTCTGACTTTTATCTAGTGGTCAAAAGTTGCAGACGTGACATTTGTTTTAAAAAGTGGGTGATAGCATTAACTTCTTCTACGCAGTGGACTAGACGGTAGTAGAAAAATGGTATCACGTTTACAAATGAAAATAAGTGACTAATCTAGACTCTGCATTTACTTCAGTAAACCCTAGATCCTTTGATGAAAACCTTTGTCTTTTAACTCATTCTAGGGTACTAGGATTGCAATGGAAGCAGGCCACAAATGATCCATGTAACCCATTAGGCATTTGTTCTGACATGTCAGACCCATTCTCTTAAAAGACATTACCAGGCAATGAGTGGCTAAAGCCCTCTACCATGGCACATTGGGATTTTATGCCACTGACAGATGACAATTCTTTCCCTCCATCCCAAGATGAAATGACCTCTGCTACAACTGCATTTTTAACAGCTAATTTCACTGTTGAAAGTTGATGGAGCAGCAAGAAGCTACAGTTTTAGAAATTAATGTGCTTATGGTGAAAGATCTGAGAATAACCTTCATGCTTCATGATCAGAGTACACAGAGAGGCAAATATGTGATGTCCACCAAATCACAGCTCTGAATACGGTAGAGGAAAGCCATTAGGTAACGTCCAGATTCCCTCCCCACCCCCAGCTTCTGTTCAGGATTAAAACGTACATTTGTGATCAGTTTTGTAGACTTTCTTCTCTTATGAAACCATTATCAAACAACATACACACATATGTAGGTACATACCTCTCACTAGGCTACTGGGCAACTCTAATGAAGTCTTTCAGTGGAATATATGTGTGTGTGTGTTTGTGTGTGTTATTTTAGCTTTTTTTGAACTACTAGTAGTAGATGTTCACATCGCCCTCCTCTTCCACCCTTTTGGGGATTATTAACTGGGACTCAGAGCATTACTTTGGTCATGTAGCAAATTATCCAATAAGGAGAATCATTGTACAAGTATTAATGTGCAATTATGACCCTTCCCACATTGGGCAATACACTGGAACATGGTCAGTCTCATCCTCTGCTGTCTGCAGACTGGTGTGAACCAGCAGAGGGCCTTTACACAGGATGAAGTTACAGAGTGGGATAAGGTGCCAAAATGGTGTCATGTCCTGGTCCAAGTGTTGGCTTCTTTAAAGAGGTCAACCACTAGCCCAGTGTTAGTATTCTGTGCAGAAAGTACACATGTACTCCAGAATATACTGAGGGCCCACATCTATGGTGCCCCAAGAAGTGCAGTCAGAAATTATGCTGGAAACTTCAAAGGGTGGGAACAAAACTTCCCAGCCTCCAAAAGCTGAGTGATAGCTTCTAGGGCTGGATGAAACCCTGAAAACCAGTGCTCAGCCCCATGACAGGGTAGGCTCTCTGGAACACAGAAAGGGCCTTTTCCCACTAGGGCTTAGAATCCTTCTAAGACCCCATTAGGAACCCGATTAGTACCATTTGGGAAGGGCCTGTCCCCACCTGGACCCCACTGAAGGCCCTGTCTGCAAGGTCCTGTCCCCATGAGGACAGAGGAAATCTGGATGTAATGAGCCCTTCAGACCCTTAAATCTGGATTTCACGTGGACCTGATTAAAGTTGTCCACAATGGGGTCTTCAGGCATCTTCAAGATCCGGATCTCCAGGAGGACCCCATCTCAAAGATCCAGATCTTTGACTGTGCATGGGAAAAGGGGGATAGACTTGCCCATCTGGCAACCGATCCATGGAAAGGTCAGGTTGCCAATCCCAGACAATTTCATTTGCTATAACGTCCATCACATGACTTAATTGGACAGCTGGCATACAGGGAAACACACCACTGACCCTTTGTTTTTCTACACAGCAATCCTGCCACTTCTCCAATTTGGAAATATACCAGGTGAAAGCTTAGTTTGCTACATTGTACATAGATCACCGGCTGTTTAGTTCTTCCTTTGAATTCTAAGTGATTTCTACAGGTGATTTCATGCAGATACTCTCAATATCATGGATTGGAACAGCCACCACTTTGTAAGGACCTTTGTTTAAAATATACAAAATTCAGAGATGTGACAATTTCTGAAGATACTTGAATTGGTTTTGCAATAACAAATTTTGCCAAGGAAATCAATGAAATCCATTACTTCATGCTCCATACTTGTTCAGTATTCTTCTAGCTTTACCTCATTTCTTTACTTGGTTTGTTGCTAGCTCTGTTAAGTCCTCTGCTGTTATTTCTCCACCCACCTTCCCCAGAGGCCTCTATTTTTAAAAATCTCCTTGTAGAACATTATCTTCTGTAAATAATTATGCAATAGAAACCTCTTATCCATTCCAAGTTTCACACAGTCAAGGACCTTTCCTTGTGTTATGGGCAGGATCTTGCAATTGAGTTATGGAGAAGCATCAGCAGAAATTACACTTTCTGAATGCAAGAATATTAAATTAAAAGGGCATCCCATATAGATAGAGAGTTTGGGTTTTTCCCCCACTAGCACTAAGTACCCATTAAGGATCCATTAGAGACCCATTAGGCTCAGAGCAGAAAGACCCCATTTCTACTGCAGACCCCACTGGAGCCATATTTGTTTCCACCAGTTCTAGGCAAATCCGGATTGAATGTGTCATTTAGGACCTCTAATCCAAATTTCCTGTTGACCCCATTAAAAGGGTCTACAATGAGGTCTTCAGGCATCAAATCCAGATTATATGGAGCACATATCCACTATGACCGGTCCATGGGGTCTAGGGGGGGCTCCGGGGGGAGTGCACCCATGGGGGGGGGTGCACCCAAAGCCAAAGTTCTGCAGTCTGTGCACAATCTCTGAAGCTGGTTCCAAAGCCGGCTTCAATGAATAGCACAGGCTCTGAAGAGGACCCCATGCAAGAGCAATGCGCATCCTACAGACCTTTGTCAAAGGCTCCAGAGAATCTTTGAAGTTTGTGGCAGATCGCTCCAGAGAATCTTTGAAGAATCTCAGGAGTGTCTACAGAGATTGCATCCCCTGTCCCCCCAAAAACCTGGGGTGACGGTCAGGCCCCACATGGGTTGATCCGGATTAGCCAGATGGGTGCTCCGGCATTTCCACTGTGGGCAGGCCAGCACCCACTGCTATTGGGAGCTGCACTGCCCATGGGGATGCATTGGGTACCTCCCTTAATCTGGATCTACTAGATCCTGACTAGTTGAAGGACCCATTCCTTAGATCTGGATCATCTTAGATCTGGATTAAGGGAGGTCAGTGGAAAAAAACCCTTTGTTTCAAAAAACAGTTAGAATCTTCCTACATACTGGCATTCTAGACAACGCCAATCTTCAAATTTCATAAAAGAAACTTTCTACCTCCATTCTTTTACTCTTTGTGTTGAACTAAGATACTAAGTGCTAGTACTTCACCTTTTCCATTAAATACACAGTTTACTTGGGCAGAATAATTTTATTGTGTGAGATGTCATTAAGAAAAACCTCAGGCCCCTCTTTTGAGGCATTTCCCTTTTTGAGGATACATTATCAATAACTGACATTCATATTGTGATGGCATGATAGTGAGCATGAGTGAGAGCTGAAACCAAAGAT
>MTQE01000390.1:5291675-5308670 GCA_014337955.1 Aspidoscelis marmoratus
TCGGTGTGCTTGTTTGGTTAAATTCCGAATATACACTTCTCGCTGATTACAAACTGCTATAGCCTTTTATGACAATATCATTTAGTAGGAAGGTTTCTAGGGTGCCTTAAGGGCATAAGGGAGATTTGCAGAAAGCTGTCAATCTCTTCTGTCAATCACTATTATTTGTTTACAACTTGGCATTCTTGACTTTCATGAATTAGGTGAGAACTCAAATGGAATTCTGAATACAGGAGGTCCAAGAAAACATTGTAGAAAAACTTTCCCATGTTACTTTTGGGCCTTATTCTATGTTCTCTCTCTCTTTTTTTAAAGCATTTTCTTTTACTCCACAAAGCAGTATAGGTTCTGAACGTGGAAACATGGCAGTCAGTATAGTGTGAAAGAGGCTTAATGGACCACTCAGGCTGCATCCCCATACTGGCCATTTGGCACTCTTTGGGCACTGTTTGGGCATGCATAGGCTTGCCACACAACCAGGAACGTATCTTGGATGTCCCCATGAAATTCCGAGCAACGTAGGACAGGTACGGGTTGGGGGCAGGTGAAGGCATCCCCCAGAGGAGAGAGCAGTGTGTCTTCTGCACGCGGCCGGCTGTTCCAGGACAGATAGGTAGCATGGCAATAAACTAGGATAGGGTGATATTTTAGGTATTTTATCTCTCCCTATGCTCCATCCCATAAGGATGGACAATTCCAGGAAGTGTGATCCCTGTGTTATCCTGTGATAGCATCAGAAACCAGGCCCCTTAAACCCCTTTCTGGATCATGCTATCAGTACGTGTAGAAGAGGCCTTAGAAAACTATTCTGTCACATGCTAGTATACTATGACTTCTAAAATAATTTATTCCTAAGACCACTGAAAACCTTTGTCCAAGATAAATACAGGAATCAACAGTCTAATTCCAAGTTATGTCTTACACTGAGGCCCTTCCTCTGAAGCATGAACTATTCCACACTGAGCTGATTTGGCCTAGATAGGCCTGGCCTACTGATAGCCAGTGCTAAGACTTGTTCTCACTGCCTATCTAGCCTGTTTTTTTGGCTAGATATCCTGGAGTACCACACTTTTAATGGTCAGGCCAAAATGGCACCAGCCCACAGTTGCATGCTGTCCATGGACTGGTATACCAAAGTCGTCCACTTGTTTGGACTGCTTTGAAAAATCTACCAGTGGACTAGAATACAGCACCATTTTGGCCCTATATTGTGCTCCATGGCCTTGTTCTGAATGGACAGAGCATACTAACAGGAGGCGGGGCTTCTGTTAAGCTGCTCCAGAATTTGGGTACAGCAAACCAACCTGCCCCGTGGACTGGTCCAACAGCAGAACAGTTTGAATTAAACATTTATGTAGTACTGGCACAGGTCTTGTGGAAGAATCCTTTGTGTATTTAACTTGTTTATCATCAGCCTGGTTCTATAAACTTCTTAGCCTACTCATTTCATGGTACATTTACAACTTTATTTGTAGAGTATAGAAAATATGAGATGAGCATTTTTTTGCTTTGACTAATGTAACAGTGAGATCTTTCAGCAACCCCAAAATCCTGATCTTTTTTTTTTTTTTGGAACTGCTTGTCCTAAGTATAATTATCTGAATATATTTTTGAAGAAGCAATACAGAATTTGAGAAGATTAAGCGAATTCATGTTTCTACTACTTTTGAGAAAGTGCAGCAGACAACACAGAAAATACAGAGCATTGCATGGAATACTAAGAGAGATTTAACTAGGAGTAGCTTGTTTACCAACACAACTGTTATAATAAGAAATAGAATGTGAGGGGGGCTAATTATAGAATAAAAGGACAGATTACAAAAGAGAAGCAATTCAGCACTTCAGGAAACATTGTTACAGACCAAATATGCAAATTAACTGCTCCCCTAAGTGTTTAAAAAAAGACAATTTACATAGAACACCTAATGGCTCTTGTGCAGCAAATGTGAAATGGATAAGTATATTTGAGGGACCCTAAAGCTATAATTTATCTAACTAAATTTGGCAGGGTCAGGTAAGAAATAGGAGAGCTGATTGCCTTTGGCATAACAGCCTAGAGCTTACTCTCAGTAAAATTAAAGCATGAAGCAGCAGTCGGCAAGTCCCATTGAACCCAGTCTGTTTGGACACTAAGCAAACCTGCTTTGGATTAGCATGTATGCACATGGGACCTGCACTCAGTCCTATTCACCAGTGTTAAATTATCTTCTACTCTGCCATTGCTTTCCCACAAGCTGCTCTTCTTTTTTACTTTGGGCCCTTCTGCACTTACGATAAATCTATAGGCATTCCTTCCACATGCTAGTGCAGCATAAGGGAAGCCCCACCACTCCTAATATGCTCTGACCAGACAGAATGAAGTGCAGATCAATTTAGATCAAGCCCTAGTTCAATATACCTTGATGCCAAGGTCTACTGGTGTACTAGGTGGAGGTATATGGACAACAGAAGTGTGTGGGTGGCATGCCTCCATGGTCTGGTACACCACAGGGTTCATCACCAAAATCAGCAACCTAGAAGACATGGAGGTCAAGAAGTTTCACTCTAGGCTTTTGGAGCATTTGGAAGCTTCAGAGCTGTTGCAAGCTTCAGAGATGCACAGGAGCTGGCACAAAACAGGTCATTCCCATCCAGCTTGGGATGGACTGTATATCCTGGTAGATGGTGGCTCAACCTGTATAGAGATAAGCCTAGGTATAGGCAAAAAGGGGATTTGATATTGTCAAGCTTTAGATTGCAATTTCCAGATGACAATTGTTCCCAGTTGATCCAAACCAAAAAGCACAACCTGATAACCAACTAGTTTTGACTGGACTGATTGGGTGCAAATAGGAGAAAAGGTACCACCTGTAACATTTGGAAGCTGGATCATTTTGCTCAAAGAAAGAAAGAGGACAGGACATGAAACTGCACTAAGCTAAACAAAGCATTGTTTTTGCAATTTAATCCTAGATCCGAAACTTTTGTTCTAAATATTCTTCCACATAAGCTCCAGCATAGGAAAGCCACTCTGCATTCTAGCTTTTGAATGCCCTTGAGTTCTGACACTAGCAGGTGTTTTCAGTAGGGAAGGACAGTGTTTGAAGGAGCAAAAGTGATTTATTCAGTTCAATGAAGATCAATGCAGCTTACTCTTGTTCAGGCAGCTCTCTGGTCAAGCTGCTTGCATATATATGGTGCAAAATAACCAAATCACTGCCCTTCTCAATATTAACTGTTTGCAAGAGTGGTGCCACTTGGTCAATACTAAGCTTATACCATTGTAAGAGTTTCTTTCCAACTAAAGGGTTTTAGGCAGGCGTATCATGCCTGAGAAACAGGAGACAGCAAGGATAGCTTTAAGAAAGGGTTACACAAATTAAGAGGGGATAGGTGTATCAATGGCTACTGGGACAGATGCGTAGATACTGCATCCAACCTGGAGAGGCAGGACACCTCCAAAGGCCACGTCCAGGAAGTCAAGACAACGTCACCCTCATCTTCTGCTCAAGAATGCTAGAAGCAACTGAGGGACACTGTATGAGACAGGATACCAAATCAGATGAGCTATGGCTCGATACAGCAAGATTCCTCTTAAGTTCTTATGTACATTTAAATTAGGTCTTCTCCCAAATGCAGATTTTTCTTGTTGGCCTACTGAGCTCAGATTCTGCTTGAACATTGGGTCATGTCAGATTGTTCATTTGTCCCTATTTTTGCAGAGTTTAAAACAGCGGCAACTGGGTGTGCCTAGCCAGAAGCCCTTGCCTGTGCCATGCTGGTTCACTTAAAAAGACAAGGACATTTTCACATGGCAGCAAATAGGGCACTGTTTGAAAGTCCAGGAACTTCTGAAAGGGTAGGGGCAGACTGGTGGGTGAACAATCCCAGCTCAAATTTGTCTCTAAGCCGCTGTGTCTGATCATAGTCTTAGATATAAAAACAGCTAAAGTCATCGATTATATAAAACAATTTTGGATCCAGTAATGAGAGTGGAAGGAAAATTAGCAGCTAGCACAGTTCCAGAAGGGCTGCTCAAGGGTTATCAATAATACTTTACAATAGAAGAATCGGCCCAGAAATTACCGCAGAATTCTTCTACAGTGATGATCCTTCTATTTGTACATGACTGCGTGGAGGAGGAAGAAAATATTTGGACTTGTTTTCATTTTCCACATCTATGTTCTGGTATAATCTGATGAACAATCCTTCAATGGTTTGAGAGCAGGAAGACAGCAGGTTAGCTTTTGCATGGAGCATTTGAAGAGTAAAGCAATGTTAGTGAGGATCTGAACATTAGCATGCACTAAACTAAAGCATTACTGTAGTCTTTTCAGTTTCAAATACTTCAAATATGTCTTTGTCTCTATTTTGTTTTCATTTTATATTACCAACCTATTCTAATCTTGGTGAAAGAAAACATTGTAACTATCCCAACATAAGAGTTTCCTACTCATGTAAAAAAAATAAAATAATGTTTTACTTAAAGGTCCAAAGGTAGGTCACAACATTCATTAGACACATTTTGAACCAAAGAAACTGGATTGTAATAAGTAAAATACATATGGCATGACTGGTTGCAATCTCACTTGCAGTTTGGGGGTTGTTGTGCCGTGTTCCATAGTTCTTCTGTGAACCTGAGCTTTCAGATATAGCTGTGATATTCATCTTTGGAAGTCATATCCTCTGAAGATGGATATCACAGCCCTATATCTGAAAGCTCAGGTTCACAGAAGAACTTTGGAACACAGCAAACAAACCAAAAACTGCAACGACTGAAATAAAACACACAATTCATAATTAAAGTGCAAGGGTTGTGTATTTCCACTGGTGGTCATTAACTCTGAGACAGAGCAGACTGACTTGTCCCAGGATTAGTAACCCATGCTAAGATGGGATAGGTTGCTTCTGGTGTGGAAGAAGAAGAGTTGGCTTTTCTACCCTACTTTTCTCACCAATTTAAGGGAATTCAAAGTGGCTGACAAAGCTTTCTATTCTTCTCCCCACAACAAAACACCCTGTGAGGTAGGTGGGGCTGTGAGAGCTCAGAAGAGAGCTGTGACTAGCCCAAGGTCACCCAGCTGGATTCATGGGGGAGGGAGAATCAAACCAGTCTTCTCAGATAAGAGTCCAGCTCCTTAACCACTAGACCAAACTGAATACTGAATACTGCAATTTGGCTATTGAAGATGCTGATGCCAAATAGGTCTGACACTCAGCTATTCTCCTATACCATTGCTTGTCTGACTATGCAATCCTAAAACACATTCACCATAGAAAAAAAGTGGTTGATGGCAACTAGAAAAAAAAATAGTACCTAGTTTGCGTGATCATGCAAGGATGGATGTAAATGATATTTGCAAGTAGATGATGCATTCACACTCTAGAGCAGGACCTGAGCAAGCCTTTTAGACACACTATTTGCCTTAACCTCTTAGTAAGTAGTTCTATTTTAATAGGTCTTTCTGTTCCGATTGACTCTAAGCAAGAATAATATTCTCCAGTATTTTTAGAAACAACATGTCATCCTTCTCGTGTCCCTATTATTTTAAATTAGAAGTTTATGTATGCTGGGATGCGTGCCAGCTAGGCACCAGATTTACCTCCCATATATCCTCAGTATTTATGTTCGTACACATGGGAATACATAATAATGACAAAGAAGGATGTATATTTTATATTCAGAAGATGGATGTAGCTTCATTACTACCAAGTAAAACAAAGAAAGCTTGCTTTGGTTAGATATTGCCATCTCCTTGTTACATGCCAATGACCTTTCTATGGCTTACACTGAGCTTTTGGGCTGATCTTTGAGGTGGTTGCTTCTCACCTTAAATGCTGAAAAGCCTTGACCTACTGAGAGAGTGGAACGACCTGTTCTGACATGGCCTCTTTCTGGAGAAGTGGACATGAATTAACATGGCCAGAATCCTGGCTACTACATGCCTTGTAGTAGTCTCCAAGCTCTGTTGTAGGGAGCCTCCCTTTCAGCAGTGAGGTGTCCACAAGGGCAGCTTTTGCAAAGGACCGAAAATAGCCCTGGAAGGCAGCCATTTTGGTCCATCACAAAAGCCGGCCAGGTGGAAATCAGCCTGAAAGCAGTTTCCTTTCTCTTCCGCATCCAGATTAGGGAGGGGGTGAATAAGCCAACACAACCATCCAGTTTGTGTTCTACATTTTAAGTAAATGAGTGCTCACAGAATGAATATAAGATCATGCCAAAGTCTCAAATCCATAGAAAGCTAGGTTCCTCCTCAGGTAAGCAAGTAGCCTTGTAAAGAGCCATTTCAAATACTTTCTAAAGTCATGTTACATTCCTAACCTGGAATAGTCCAAACTTGAGTTACACTACTTCCATTTGAGGGAAAATGGTACTTGTAAAGGGCCCCAATGGGCTTGCATTTTGCCTCTGAGGAAGGAATCCCCCCTCCTTAGAGAAGACCTGAGTGCAGACCATAATAAATGACAGCTATGATAGGTTTCATCCTCTTCTGCCTTCGCCTCTGCCACCTGGTGATATGTGGTAGTAGGGGTGGTTTACCAAAGGTTCTGGGACCATTTTGTGTCCAGTGCTAAACTACGCAGGTAGAAATGATCCTGCAGAATTTTCATTCCTTAGATTCAAGGATGTCAAAGGACAGGAGGCATCAGCTGTGTGAATGGTACACCTCTCACAGCAAGGTTGAAATCTGAGCTTCCTACCACAGAGATAACCTCTTTTATATGGATGCTGCCCAAGATTCTCAAGATAAACCTATTCAACAAATTTGAGAATCAGAAATATTTTGCCATTATTAGCAAAAGAGCTATTCTCTAGAAATGCCTTTAGCTACTTTGGACCAAGATGAACTTTCACGTCGTTCATTTTTTTTTACTTTTAGCTGGAATGCACTATCTACAAAACCTTCCCTACAAATGTCACTAATTGTTTTAAAAACATTTTTTTTCTATTAAATGTTTTCATACATTTTACCCAAGGAAAAGTTCCTAATTATAGTATGTTCTTCACTATAAAAATAAAAATAAACTTACAAATCAGAGTGCACAAGTTTTCATGCTGTTGGGCTGTGCAAATGCTCTTCTGAATTTCCATGTCCCGGAATCACATGAATGGCTTTAATAAATCTTTCTGGCATTTGACTTTTGCCCAGCAAGGGCTGCGTTTTCCAATAGTGGGCAGAAGCTGCCAAGTGTGGGAGCAGGAACTTTTTTTCAAACTGGCATAATATGTCTATATGCTGTAAAGGATAATAAAATCTAAACACACTGCAGAGTTACTAGTAATCAAAGCCAGCTAACAGATGTTGTTACATTCCAGCTTCCATCATTCCTAGTCAGCATGGGCAATGGTCAGAGATAATCTAACACCATCTGGAGGGCCACCGGCTATCCAGTCCTTTCAGGCGACGTGTTCAATGCCCATAATTACAAATGAAACAGCTTACATCTTGAGATCCTTTTTCTGAATTCACAGAACTGTACAGAAAAGACAGGTGATCACTTCCCTAAAAAAAGATTTTTAGTAAAGCTATGCAATAAGGGAATGTTTATAATTACCAGAAAACGTCTCAAATATCATAACATTTTATTACTGCCTTAGTAAAGAAAATGTTCTAAGTCTCTATTCATACATCCAATACATGATCTGATATGCATGGCATTAAATGCTAGAATACACCTACAATAAGAACTCTTTGATTTTTCATGGGATGTTTATGTGTAATGCTGGAAAAGTTCCCTATTTTCTTTTTATTACTTTAAAAATAAATATTTAATATTTAAAAAATACTGCTTGGCATTTTAGTTGCAAAACTATTCTACAAGGATGCATACAAGGAAGTGGAAGCATTAGATTTGGGGGAAGAAATACTCTGGCAAAATAAGGACAAGGCTGCCTCCCTCTTTCGCTTTTGCATAATTTAGTGTTTCATTACTATTTTGTATGAATTTTATGTTTTTGTTGCTTTTCTTTTTCTCTGATCTGGGTCTTTTGGTTCAGAATTGCACGTTTGCTTTGGTAATAAGAACACAGTTGCATAGGTTTGCCTTACAGTTTGTAAGTGTTTTTGAGTGACTAAACAAAGTTTAAAAACAACCATTTAGGATTAGCTAAATTGGTTTTAATCTAGGATTTAGCAGCTATTTATTGTGGACCCTGCTGTTCTACGACCACTAAACAGTGTTAAATATTATTTTTAAAGTGAGAGCAAAGCTACCTAGGAATAACTGCGTCCTCACCTACTGTGCCCCGACACCTAATACCTTCACAAAAATGAGCTGCTTATTTTGATAATGCATGAAGTTAGTTTGTTATTTTCAACATAACTCAATGAGCTGAATGAATTTGTGTGGTGCTACCTCATGCATTCAAGACAACTGAAACTCATTTTGCACAGGGTTAGCAGGTCCTATTTCTGACTCTCTAAAACTGAGAAACTAAAGATCTTTAACCTGCTTAAAAAAAAGCAGAAATACAATGAGGAAAGGCAAAAATGTAAATGTGATTACTTGTGCCCACTTTGTCTCCACCTGGGTGGCTTAGGATGTACCAAGTAGAGATGCTAGCTCTCACCCCTAGGCTGCGTGTTGGGTAATCATATATCCAGCGTCCTGCTCCTCATCATCTTCAGAGCATGCAACTCTGAAAAGCTGTCTGAAGACAAAAGCCCCAGAAGTGAGTCTTTGCTAGAATGCTACCTGTACAGAGGAGGCATAAGAGTGACTGAGGGTGACAAGGACCCCCAGAGCCATTTGCTCCTAATGTGAACAGGGGTGCTGGAGATTGTGGTTGTAGGTCACTCAACGCCCTTCTCAGGAGTGTTCTGCTCATTTGGGGGAAACAGATGCAGGCAGAGTTAGAATTTTCAGGGCATTCCATTACGCTATCCTAGGCTAACTTCTTTTCACAATTTTTAAAAATTATTTCTTCTTCTAAATGATTTGAGGTGGAAATTCTGCACAGAAGCACTCTGAAAGTACATTCCCAAAACTGTTGGAACGAACTATTTCCAAGTGCCAATATTTGTTCCACTTGAATCAAGCTGAACCTAGAAATAGCAGGCACAATCTCTTGAGTGGCCTGGGGCATTTTGTTTTTCTTAAAAAGGGGAGGTTGAACTACTTAAAACTAGCTACAGGAAAAACAAACAAACACTGCATCTACATATTCAGATCTCTGCTGGTGGGTCTTCTACAGAGCTTGGTTTAGAACAGAAATCAAAGTGTTGAAGAGGTCATTTGCTAGCAGAGTTAATGTTCATAGGCATTAGAATCTAGCTATAATAGAATCTGGTTATACTTTTCTATAGTATAACCAGCCCCAAGTTCCCATGATACTCAATTGTGCAAATTTTGTGGGATTTTGTTTTCAAATTATGGTGTTGCAGAATGGATGCTATTCACTCTCAGGGTGAATAGAGAGCCAGGTTGTCTACAGGCAGCATTTCTGTAGCTCACTCCTAGGAATTTGTCCAATTCCCTAAGCTTCCCCTAATAATAACTTAGAATGACAGCTCTAGTAATTGCTGAGTTGTTTTTTCAGGCAGAGCTTTAGAGGAATGCCCCTCACATAAAACATTTACTGCACACAGACAGTGAGAGTGATATAGTATTCAAAGCTGCACCAGTGTTTGCAGGAGCAAGCAGAGTAAAGAAACAAGAGCAAAACTGCTGATCTTTAGAGCAGCTGTCTGAAATTTCTTGTCAGAATTGCCATTCCAGAAAGCTTTATCTAACAGGGCACTTCTGAGAACCATTGTGGCTATATACACCCTTTTGAGCCGTGCCAGGGGGAAAAAAAAGGCATTTGCAGGGACTGTCAGTGGGAGCTGTAACCCAGTGCTGTGTTGATAGGATGGCCCTAGATAAGCGGTTCTCAACCTTCCTAATGCTGTGACCCCTTAATGCAGTTCCTCACATTGTGGAGACCCACAACGGGGGTGGGGCAGCTGGGAGGGGGGACAGAGGGGCAGCGGGAAATGTCACGACCACTCTGAAAGGGTAGTTCAACCCCCAAAGGGGTCACGATCCACAGGTTGAGAACCACTGCCCTAAAAAAACTCATGGAGGATAGGTGTATCAATGGTTAATAGATCAGATACCTAGGCACTTCCTCCAGGTTTGAGAGACAGGTAAAATGTCTCTAAAGACCATTTGCAGGGATTTGAGAGGTTTTGCCTTTGCTTTCTGTCTGAGAATGCCTAGAAGAAACTGGTGGGCCATTGTGTAAGACAGGATACCAGACGAGATGGGCTGTGGTCTGTTCCAGCAGGGTTTCTCTTATATTATGTTCTTCACTACCAGTAAATCCTAAATGGGCACAATTTCATGAAATCATAGAGTTGGAAGGGACCTCTAGGATCATTGAGTCCGATCTGCTGCTGGACTTCCTAAACCTTCCCAGACAGATGTAGGTCCAGACTCTGCTTGATGACCTCCAGCAAAGGAGAACTCACTACTTAATGCCCTTAATGTCAGGAAGTTTTTTCTAATATCTAATTTCAGTAGTGTTTGTGCTAGGCCATATCAAATTCCCTATCTTCTCTCCTCAGCAAAGTGAAGGTCATGAAGCTATTCATATTTATAGGGGGAGGACCATTTCAGATGCTGCTGCTTAGATATGATCAAGGAATTATACACGCACAGCTAAAGAGATATATCTTACTTTCGGAATGCAAAGATAAAGTTGGCTTTCATTATGAGCTTTTTAAAAAAAGTAAAACAATGAAAATTATTGCTAGGGAGAAATAGAAAGGTTACATTGGGTTCATTGATGAAATATAAAGGAAAGATATCATCAGGTTGTAGATAGAACAAGAATAGCCAACTACAGCCCCTATGTATCTCTTTCAGAAAACCAGTAACTATGTGTGTGTTTAATCCATTAAATATTCTTGCTGGGATATGATTATTACAAAGAAGTCAGCTAGAATTAAGGAAATACCATCCAGTAAGCTGATACTAGCAAACAAAATAAATTAGTATTTCTAAATATAGCTTTTAACTGCTTATTAGCCATGGAAGCTCACTGGCTGATCCATGCAGACACACCTCATATGGGCCATGGTCATATCTTGCTAAAATAATCAATTTTACCAAGAAGCAGGACTCAAGACACACTAACACTGACCACACGCAATACCTGATAATCCTTCCACCGTTTGTCCTGTGCTCACACCTTTCTGTTCCTACCCTGGAGCTCCTTTACAAGACTTTTTTTAGATCTTCATAGCCCTCCACCATCACAGCACTCCCTGCACTCTGAGGCCGCATCCCCATGCACTCCATTTAGCCCAAATTGGACTGTTTTTAGTCCAGAGGCAGGGTTGAGTTCAAACTGTACCCATCCCCATGCAACTGCTGATAATGTGGGCTCTATTCAAATACAGCTGTCCCCATGCAAACTGTGCTAACCCCCTGCATGGGGAAACAGCTCCTTTTACTCTCCATCCGCTCTCTCCTGATAGGAAGCCAGGTTGACGTCACCCACCCCTGTGCTGCCTGCTGCAGCGATGACAAAGAACTCCACACACACCCCTTCATGGCACATAGGGCTGAAAGGCAATAATATAAGAATAATAAAAATAATATGAAAAAGCCAGATTGTTTTGCAAAGCCACTACGAGGTTTGGTGGCAGTTTAGCAGAAATGCACACCTCCACTCCATCCATTACGGCAGTTTAGTGCTTGTGTGCGGAATTAAGCCATTTAAATTAAATTATCATGCCTGGCTTGGTGATCAGGGAAGGGGGGTGGAATAATGGTTGCGGAAAGAGACTCGTGGGACAGCAACTGCATCTTTCACTGTAAAACTGGGGCACTCAATTAATTGCATGCATGTTTCAGAAGCTGCTGTTAAGTCTTGCACATTCACCTTGCTTGGTGATCAGGGAAGAGGGTGGAATAATGGTCGCAGAAAGAGACTTGTTTCTGTTCAATCACCATTTATTGCCAAAAATGCCCAAGCAGTTGCAATCACCAATGCACAGGACAGGAACGGCATGAAACTCCACCTCCTAATGATGCCAGGGTCAATCTGCTCCCCAAATAGCCCAGGAGTGTTCCCATGCGCAGACTCGGCTCCCAAAATGATGCGGAATCGTTTCCCAAACCGTACCGAGAACAGTTTTCTACAGAACTAAATTAAGCATGGATTTGGGCAATTTGGTCTGCATAAAGTCCAGAAAGAGGGCTTTGCGTGGGGATGGTCCTTACTGAATTTGGATTTGATTAGGTCTATTTAGTGCATGGGGATGCGACCTGATAGGATAAAAGTTCTGTTACTCAACAGTGTGTAATCACACATTGGGCAAAAAGGAAGGCAAATTCATGCAATATCCATCCACTCTAGTATGGTTCAGCCCTCTTCCCTGATCACACGCAAAAGATGTTTGTGGTGGAGTCCAAGAATGGACTGAACAAGGATTAACATGAAATGTGACCACAGCCATGATTACTATGAAGATAAAACAGAAAGAAGGCGAATAATGCCTTCTTACCTTGAGTTCTTCAATGAGACAATATAAATTCAAATTAATATTTTAAAAAATAAAATACAGTGCAATTTTTACCTTTAATAGTTTAGTACTACAGTTCTCCATGCTCTGCTAACCTCTACATTGGACTACTGTAATGCACTCTACATGGGGCTGCCCTTGAAGACAGTTTGGAAGCTGCAGCTAGTGCAGAATGCTGCTGCTAGGTTGCTGACCGGGACAACTTGCTGGATGCACATCATGCTGGTCTTAAAAGAGTTGGCTGCCAGTTTGCTACAGAGCCCAATTCAAGGTTTTAACCTTGTCTTATAAGGCCCTAAATGACTTGGGCCCCAAATATCTAAAGGAATGCTTTCTCCCATATCGACCTGCCTGTGCCTTAAGATCTGGAGGAGAGGCCCTTCTGGTTGTCCCACCACCCTCAGCAGTGAAACTGGTGGGCACCTAGGAGAGGATCCTCTCAGTGATGGCCCCCAGGCTATGGAACTGTCTCCCCCTTGAGGTGCATCATACTCCCTGATGTTCAGGAGGGCGATAAAGACGTACCTCTTTGCTCTGGCCTTCAGTTAAATGAGGAGTCCCTCTCCCTTCACACTTGCAGACACTGTTTTAATATTTGCTTTTATTGTTTTAAAATATTTGATTTTAAATGTTGTTACCCGCCCTGAGACCTTTCGGTATAGGGTGGGATAGATAGATTGAATGAATAGCTGGATAGATAGATGGATAGGAGTTTGCCTTTATTTATTAATTATTAATTATTTACATTTCTATCCCGCCCCATAACCGAAGGTCTCTGGGCGGGTAACCGCCTTAAAAAAACAGATTAAAAACAGAATATACGTTAAAAGACTTTAAAAATTCAACAAATCTAAAACAAAACACAACATGTTTAAAATGATAGTGTCTGTACTGGGGGTGGGGGCATATAATAAGCACAACCAATAGCCAGGGCAAAGAAGTGCGTCTTCACCCCCTTCCTAAATATATATAAGGAAGGGGCATGATGCACCTTGAGGGGGAGGCTGTTCCATAGCCTGGGGGCCATCACTGAGAAGGTCCTCTCCTGGGTGCCCACCCATTTCACTTCTGAGGGTGGTGGGACAACCAGAAGGGCCTCCCCTCTTAAGGCACAGGCAGGTCGATATGGGAGAAGGCATTCCTTTAGATATTTGGGGGCCAAGTCATTTAGGGCCTTATAAATCAGAGTCAAAACCTTGAATTGGGCTCGGTAGTAAATTGGCAGCCAACGCAACTCTTTTAAAAGCGGTGTGATATGCATCCAGCTAGCTGTTCCATAGCGGCTGCATTTTGCACCAGCTGCAACTTCCGGACCGTCTTCAAGGGCAGCCCCATGTAGAGTGCATTACAGTAGTCCAATCTAGAGGTTACCCGAGCATGGATGACTGTGGCCAAGTCATCTATATCCAGAAAAAGCTTCAGTTGACATACTAGCTGTAGTTGAGATTAGGTGCTCCTAGCCATGGCCTCCACCTGAGCTTCAAGTGTTAGCGCAGAGTCCAGGAGTACCTCAGGTTACACACCTGTCCCTTTTAGGGTATTGCAACCCCATCAAGGACAGGGTATCTCCCAAATGCATGGATCAGAGACCCTGTGACACACAGCACCTCTTCCTTGTCTGGATTCAGCTTCAATTTATTGGCCCTCATCCAGCCCATTACCACCTCCAGACACCTGTCAAGCACTTTAACCACCTCTCCTGATTCAGGTTGTACAGAGAGATAGAGCTGGGTATCATCTGCATACTGATGACTCCTCACTCCAAATCTTCTGATTACCTCTCCCAACAGCTTCATATAGACAGCATGGGAGATAAGACTGACCTCTGAGAAACCCCACAAGTGAGTTCCCAGGGTGTCAAATCAGTGTCTCCCACAGCCATTATCTGGGATCTATTCCTGAGATAGGAGCAGAACCAATGCCAAGCATTGGCTCCCACTCCAAAACTTTGTAGTCTCTCCAAAAGGATACCATGGTCAGTGGTATCAAAAGCTGCTGAAAGGTCCAGGAGAACCAACAGGGTAGGATTTCCCCCATCTCTCTCCTAGAGAAGGTCATCAACCAGGGCGGCCAAGGCAGTTTCCATGTCATAAATGGGCCTGAAGCCAGATTGAAATGGGTCAAAGTACAGTTTTGATTGTGGTTTGGGTTTGGGGATATTTTGGGAGTTTGGAGGAGCAAGGGGTTGATCCAAGGTGATTTTCTTGGCAAATACAGAACTGGTTGCCATTACCTTCTTCTAAGGAGGTGCAGGGACTAAATCTGTAACCGTTTATTTGCAAGGCAGTAGCTCTACCACTATCTATTACTGGTAACTTTGTTGCTTCCATTTAAATTTCCATTGGCCCAGACTGAAACAAAAGTAAATTCATTTCATATCCATAGTCATTCTTGGTGAGGGAATCACTCATTTTAATATTCTTTTTTTTTTCCTAAAGCAACTTCAAAAAGCATTTACTCAGATGTAATTTTCATTTCCAAATAAATAAATCAATAAAGACATTTACAATAATAAAAGTGCATAAGCAGAGTTTCACTTTTTTTAAAAAAAAATGTGCATCAGTGCACAGAAATGGGCTTTTGCAAAAGAGTCATTTATTTCTGCAATTGTTTTTAAAGCTAGGCATTCATGCGCAACATCACACAGCAAGATGGCTTAAAACAGTCTCGTAATGGGTATTAGCACGCTCATCAGCTACCAGCAGCAGTCCTGGGGGAAGGGAAGAGTGTAGTGTCCTTTCAAGTTAATGGGGGGAGAGAGCCCTCATCAAAACAGCAGAAAAAGACCACAGCAACAAGGGAACAGGTGGGGGGTGTTTTAAATCCACAAAATGCAGCAGAGTATTTGTGTGCGGCAATCTCTGTAACTTTTAAAACGTGTTTTCACGTTAAATAATAGAATACTGGGAAAATTTAGCAGAGATCCCCAAGCAAATTTAAGGTATGCTTTTTCAAGTGTTCCATAAAGCATATTCATCTTAGAGTAAAGAGCTGCTACAGCCTTTTTAATTATTTTAAGGAGCATTCAGGATCAGGATAATGCACTAATTCCAGCAGGTTAAAACAGCCTAGGGCCTTTCTGTACTTGCTGGTCCCACCAACTGCTGATATGCTCCATCTGCATAGAAGAAGGAGGAGAAGGAGAAGGAGTTGGCATTTCTATCCTGCTTTCCTCACCCATTCAAGGGGACTCAAAGTGGCTGACAAAACTTTCTATTCTTCTCCTCAGAACAGAATGCCCTGTGAGGTAGGTGGGGCTGTGAGAGCTCAGAAAAGAACTGTGACTAGCCCAAGGTCACCCAGCTGGCTTCATGGGGAAGGGCTGAATTGAACCCAGTATTCCCAGATAAGAATCTGGCTCCCTAACCACTAGACCAAATGTAATCTTCAGCATTGAAACTACCCATCTTATTAGCTTAGCCTAGTCCAGAACATGGAGGTGGGGCAAAAGGCAAAAGGCATGCCTTGATGTTCTAGACTACTGGGAGGGTGAACCCACTGTGGCAAGGCACCAAAGCACACCACTGAGATGGATCCCCAGGGTGGCTTCAAGGCTGGGAAATTTCATTCCCAGTTCTTCGGAATCTGGTCCTGGGGCAATGCAGGGGCAGGCCTGGATCAGTACCACTGTGCAGAGGTTCAGATTGCGCACTGCCATAGCCTAAGCCAGTGGCCTTTGTTGGTCCAGATCTACTGGTTCAGTTCATGGTGAGGCTGTGAAGAAAGCCCCCTAGAAATATTTGATATCCAGCAGAAGGAAGGGGCAAGTGCATGAGTGTAAAATATGTATCTTTGTTCAAGAAGAAGAAAATCAAGAAGAGAGAGAGAGCGCAGACTTGGAAGACAAGTAAATGTAAGATCGTAAATAGTTTGATGAAAAATATCAATAAAGAAAAAGAAAAGAAAATTCACAGCTTGCAAAGGCCCTTTCCATATCCACTGTTACTGAGAAACAAGGGCTATGAAGTCCTTTCCGGTTCCTCGTCTTAATGTGGATCTGTGAGATCAGAATCACCGCTAGACTTGTTTAAACAGGTCCATCAGCAGACCAGTGGCTCTTGGTACAGCACACAGAGGTATGCAGAAGGCATGCCACTCACATTTGAGACCAGGAGGAAACCCATTGCAGCAGTGCACCAAAGTGTGCCACTGGTATGGGTCACCCAGAAATTCTGAGGCTAGGAACTTTGCTCCTAGTCCTTGAAGGGCACGTAATTTTGGGCTCTGGTGGCAGCTATTCTAGATCAGTGCCACCAAGCAGATGGCACTGTTCTCAATTATGCCCTTTTATGGTCCAAAATAGTGGGCCTGGTTGGACGAAATCTACTCTTTTGGACCATGGATAGGTAAGTGCAGAAAAGGGGTATATTTTATTTATACATATTATTTATATTTATATTTATATCCCGCCCTATACTTGTAGGTCTCAGGGCAGGTTACAGTTTTAGAACAACAGGTTAAAACAGTAATATGCATAAGGACACTTAAAAACCAACAAGCA